>JACCIC010000451.1:0-26415 GCA_018907035.1 Sycobia sp. Sy_11
AAATTTTGTATATGTATGTTAAATAAAATGTCTACAATAAAATATGTTCTACGTAATTATTATATGAAATTTGAAAACTACATCAAATATAATTTATTACTTCAAAAATTATTATATGGTCTATCTTTTTTTATTAATTTAAAAATGGTATTGTTTGTGAGCATGCAAACTCATACCATAAATTAAAACGTAAAATTTGAGATAAAATCTATAAATATTATTTTAAAGATAAGATTTAAGGACTTGTGTTTTTTTAAATTTCATAGTAAATAAAATAGAATGCTGAATAAAATATTTGCACTGTTTAACAAATTTATCTATTCTTTTGATAGGTGAATTATACTTAGATTAAATATGCTTTGATGGAACATTTTTCTTATAATTGATGCCACCATTTGTTTATTTATATTTCATCTAATGGATGAAATTATACATAATTCTAATATTTCGGATTCTGAAGTCAAACTATTTCTTTAGCATTTTATTTTTTCAAAATTAATTTATTTATATAGCTGTACTGAATAATTTATTAACGTACGTAGTTTAAAAAATAAACTTCTATAACGATTATTGACGTATCTCTGGTTGTTTATATTGTAAAATAAATATAGATTTTGAATCACTTTGTCTATGACACGAGAAAGAATTTTTTGTTGACAGAAATTTTACTCAAAATGTATATTAAAGAATAAGATTAAAAGAACAATTGAATTATTTTTTATATCGATCTTTTTGTGAAATTTTCACATGTATGTGAATGTCATGGGAGGTTTTTAAGTACAATTATAGGATTTACTTGCGGGGTTTTAATAAGATTTAGATATAAATACTACATGTGAAGACAATGCTTACTGATAATATTTTCAAATTAATTTCATTTTTTTATAATTAATATTAATAAATGTTTTTTACATTTGACATTCTTATATCAGTTGTTAATTTGTTTATAGTAAAAATAATATGTACGTAAAAAAAATGTTAAGATTACAATATGTTCAAACAAATTAAACATATATATTCTAAATTAAATCAATATAATCTAAAAAAATAATCAAAAAATTTGAAGAATATTGTTATACGAAGTTCATATAATAATGAAAAAAAGAGCATTATGTGAATAATATTGATGATGAATTTTATTTCAAAGATTTTCTAATTGTAAATTAACCAATCATGCAATACCTTTGCAAATCGCATAAAGTGACACGAAATCCCAACGTTTTCAAAATAGAAAAAGAGCAAAAATGATATACGAAAACAACATCTTTACGTAACTATTATAGATAACAAACTAACACTTTGTAACAAATATATACTGATCCAGATTACTACATAAAATTTCTAATCTGATCAAGGGTATATTTTTTATCATGCAAATACTTTTATATGATCCGACGACTAGTTCACTGTGCGAGATAAAAATTAACTCGCAAATTTAAAAGGGCAAATAGCATCATTTTTATTCTGTGCATAATATCAAAAAATGCTGGTATAATTCGAAATAAAGACAGAAATTTTCAATGAAAAAGCATCAAACATTTTTTCCAAAATGGTAAATTTTGAATTGATTGGAAGAATAATTTTGAAAAAATTTTGAATAGAATGGAAGAACTTTTGTTATATGCAAAGCTTTGTTATATGGACGGATGCGCTTGATATACTAGAGATTTAGATAATTTACAAAAAAATCTGGCACATTCAAAAATTCGTAACATGTTATGAATTTGGGCATAACTCTTAGTATTGTTAGACTTTGCTAAAAGTTGCCGAGATCTCATCTAACATTATTAGTGCCTGTGAATAAAAATTTGAATTTTATAGTAATGCATGTCAACTTTTAATAAAGTCTTGTAACAAAAATTTTTCTATTTCAAGAGTAGAAAACTTTCTAGTTTTCTACAATAGTCTGTTTGTAGCTTATGTATAACATTAAAGTTAATTAGAAAATGTAATTAAAACAATCACTCATAATTAATATGAACGTGTGTTGGTAGTGCTCATTTTTTGTACGGGTTCGATGAAAATCTTTGTTAACTGAAAATTGAAAAAGATTAACAAAATATTTCAATTCTTGATCTAATCCATTTAAAAGCTACGTCTTTGAAGCTTGAATTTATAAGAGTATTATTGTTCTAAAAGTTCATATATCCAGAGCTGTTATAAAAAAAAAGTCATGACGAGTTATCTCATTGTGATATCTATTTAATCAACTACCAACAACACTACTGTATTAAAATGTCACCTTAACAATTATTGAATAAAAATTTGATAGATAGATTAATGGAAATTCAAGCTTGCCTATGTATATAATATTGATATATAAAAATTTAGTCAACATTCAGTGATATTTTGCATTGAACTTGAAAGTTGTGCGTATTAAGATAATATTATTGACATTGTTTTACTATAGACAAGATTAAACTTCTTCTTGTTCTTCTAATTTTTTCCAAAAAAATTTGCAAAACAGATCGGATTTATGTAATAATAAACCATATTAGTGGTTTCTTATGAAGAAAATGTAAGTTTGGAGTTTTCGCAGAAACAGAGAGATGTTTCTCGGAATAACCGAAGCTGAGCAAATAGGATCAGAGAGAGAGAGAGAGAGAGAGAGAGAGAGAGAGAGAGAGAGAGAGAGAGAGAGAGAGAGAGAGAGAGAGAGAGAGAGAGAGACCCTATTGGAAGCGATGTTTCCTTTGCGTGGCGTGGAAAAAGGTTCCTTGCATTTAAAGCAGCTGAGGCTTTTCTTTGAGTGCCGATAGAAAATATTTGTTATATTCGGGTATATACCAATTAGGACTCAGCCGCGGCATTCGCAGAATTCAATATTTCTTGAGTAAATGTATCAAATTATTTATCTCTTTGAAGCTAGTAGAATATTTATTAATATAATCTGTCTGGAGCAGGGAAGTTACGCTTTATTCTTAAGAAAAGTTACCCTTAAGCTTAGATACTCTGTTATTATTATTATCTTTATATATCAAACTTGATCTTGCCTTTTGATTCTGGCGAGTTTTATCAGGTGGAAAGTATAATCATCTCAGAACAATATAGGTTGAACCATAAAATGCGATAAGAAATTAACGTTGCTTTGAAATTAAATGTGAAAAATTAAACTACAGACAGTAGTTAGTGGTAAAATATATACTTACAATTACTATAGTATTTTTTTCTCTGAAAACAAATAAAAAACCGAGTACCTCTGGAGCCTATAATTATAGCTTTTCTGTTTTTCTATTATCTATACAAGAAGTATTATATTAACACGCATTGATTTTATATTTCAATTTACAATATTCCTCAATGATGTAACTTTACATAAGCATAAGCTGAAGGGTAAAATATGAAGAATAATAGAAAATTTCTGCGATTGCTTTCGACTTCAGACTTAAGAAATTAACGCTAAAGTGTACCTGAATTTTTTTTCTCCAAAATCACATGTATGAATATTTAAAATAGGTAAATTAATAATTACATAGACATTAACTACATAACATATAATTGCTTTAAAATAGAAAAAAAAACAATTATTCGGAAGAATTGGATTAAAAAAATAAAAATGTTCGCTCAATCTACACTCACTATAAGTACTGTATAAAAAAAAATATATAACTCTAATCCAAATGCAATTCATTCTAATGAACCATAAGAATCGCCGGTTCATAAAATTTATAATCAAATCAGATAATTCAGGAAAAATTTTTTAATATGTCACACTCAAAAATAAAATTCAATTCACACTCAAATTCATCTCAGCATCAGTTTAAAAAGCTTAAGTTAGTTATAACTTCATAAAAAACACAGAAGTACCACAGAGGATTTAATAATATTTTGTTAGCGTACAAGGATTATCGACGATTTTTCATATAATTGATTTGCGTTAACTTGTTACTGTATGACAATTTGAGCGGTATACACTTAATCATTATGCTCTTTATCGATATAAAATACGAACTTGTACATTTCTTGATCGTGTTTAATTTTCTTAATTTTATATTTCTTAATTTTAATAGCTACTGCGTACAATTGAATAATGCCCATTGCCTTTTAACGTCTCCAGCGTTTGCTACGAGACCAAAATGAAAAATACTGCGTCCAGACAAGGTACACACTGAGTACAAACGCTCGATGTATAGGCAACACAATAATTAATTGGCTGGGTATGCGCGCATGTATAAAACCGAACCTCTGGGATACATACGCGCAGAGTGGGAGGGGGATGGATGTAGTGGTCGAAGGAGACCGCGAGGCGGGACTTTACCTGGACCACTCGGCAATTGAATCTGGCGCTGCACTCGACGTAACCGCATCTCCAGTGTTTGCGCACGAGGTTGACGATGTCCCGGTGCCGGGAGTTCGAGTTGCCCGGGGTAGGCGAGAGCATGTCCTGCTTATTGCCGACCACCATCAGCGGCACGCTCCGCATGTCCCGCGACTCGTAGATCTGCTCGCGCAGCGTCTTTATGTACTGTTCAGAGAGATACACACACAATACACATATATAATATTATTATACGCATTTGTATAAGCTATTTATATTTATGGCTCTTCAGCAAGCTTTCGATTTGGAAATAGTAATATATATATATATATATATATATATATATATATATATATATATATATATATATATATATACTAAGTTCACAGTTTCGATATATAAATAAATATAAATATATAAATCAAATCCACGAACAGTGCAGTGTTTCATTTTAGTATAAGTTTATTAAGATGAAGAATTCAATGTTTAATCATTCTTAAATTGGTTGTAAATAATTCATATATGTTAAAACTTCTAGATGTTCAACTCAGTTTATTATTCGCTAAAAATATTAAGCTCTAGAAGAATCTAACTTGTTAATGAAACGAAGTTTGCAAGAAAAGTATATTATATACTAGGTAACAAGAAATTTTTGTTGAATTTTTTTGAAATTTTAATATTTACGTAGATATTTTTAAATAATTCAAAAGAAGAAAGCAGTTTTATTTGAATTAATTCAGTAGAAACGGCTTCTCTATGATTCAGCTACTGTAACTTTGGTTGTATTCCTTCCAAGGGATGAAAGTTTTCGATCTTACTTAAGAGGACTTTTTCTTTTGTTTTTTTTTTTTTTTTTGATAAAAGAAATAGTTGGTTATGAGTAAACAAGATAAATTTCTCACACATTTGTCGAATTATCTTTCATTTTTATATAATTTCAACATTACGCCCTTTTCTCCCCTCAAATTTTGCTTGCAGTATAGTCTTTATATCGACTCTAGATAATTTGGAATAAACGTTATTTTTCAAATATTCAAAATATCTAATTAGACCCTAAAGGCTTGCACCTATTACAAAGTGTACTATTGAATAAGCTAAATTTCAAAAATGTGTTTTTGTATATTGTATTCTTTTTGTCACCTATGTCAGTATATTTAAAATTATGGAGATCTGTATACGAATATATTTGTATCGATAGTAAAATTAATATTTACTTAGTATTTTTCTTTTAATTCACTATTCTAGTTCAATTGTTATAATATTACAATGATTTATGATTCTTTTGTATCTTACAAAAATTTAATACAAAATTTTTGACAGATTTTCTAAGTTCGCATCAACTAATTTAACGATGATTGTCCTGAAAGTTCGACAGAAATATTATGAAAAATTCTCTGAAAGTTTTAACTTTATGAAAAACTTAACATTTTTTAGACAAATTAAGAAATCTTCTAAATGTACTTCTAAAATACTTTCAAAAAACTTATTCCCAACATTACGAACTCTTGTTAAATAGATTTAAAAAGGAAGAAAATCTTTTTAAAAGAATTATTCATATAAATTTAAATCTGTTTTAAAATAATACTTATTACACATTGAATTTTGATAAAAAATTTAGAAAGCATTATATATATTGTACCATCATGATAAAAGCTAATTTTTAAGCATTTGAAGTAGTTATTATAAAAGCTTTTCTGAAAAATTAAAAATTATTTTCCCACGAAATGAATTACAACCCTTGTTAGAGATATATATTTAAAAAATTCTTTTTTATTCATATTATAATAGTCGTACAATTTTCTGAATTATTTATTAAAAAATAACACACTGTATTATTCTGCTAAATAGTTTAAAGATTGCAATAATCAATCTTTGTAACACTGCTTTTTTACGGTATTGTTCATTTTGATATTGGAATATTTGTAAAATCATTTATGAAGCGCTTTATCATCATCATGCAGCATCAGAATCATTACATAAATAATGTAATAAACTTTATAGGTTTAATATTATGGAAAACTCATAAAAATACTTCCTTTTTAATTTTATACATCTGAAAAATCCGAAATTTATCCAAAAAATTCCGTTGAGATATTTATTTCTTTGAATCGAATCTAATGGATTTAAATTTCTTAATAAACTTTAGAGAGTTTTTAATAAAGTGTAATAGAGTTATTTAAAAAACTTTTTTATTTATGCAACCATCAATCCAAATAATTCTGACTATTCTTCTGAAATTATTAAATTCATCATATAATTTATTCTGATTTAGTTCGACGAGCTATGTGGCGACACAATATATGAACGGTCGTATTAGTTTCTATTTTACGCGCAACTTATTGCCGTGCGAGTGACATCAGGCCGCTTGTCTGTCTCTGTATGAGTGTGTGTGTGTGTGTGTTTGGGCGCGCGCACGCGCGCGTGTTCGTATGTGCATTAAACAGCGCACGATACAATGCATGATTAAAGCAAGGGGGATTACCCTTAACGGATTTTTGGTTTTAGCCCTTCGATGCGCATATATACACGTACACTATGCAGAAACGTGGAATCGCTGCCGTTGCTCTGGTGTATCGTTAAATTGAAGAGGCGCGGGATTAAAGCCACGAAGGAATTAAATATTTCATTATGTTTCGTTTAACGAAGAATGGATTATTTATTGAATGAAAATAAAATTTGTCCGCCGAGAGATAAAGGAAAATTTCGTGCAAATAATCAAATGCAATTCTATATATAAGAACAAAGATCATATTATGCTTTTTTTACTGAGCTATCGAGATTGAATTATCGAAAGGGATAAAAAAGTTGATTTTTTATATCTAGTAAAAAGCGCAGTTGTTTTTCAATACTATAAAACTCATACATGTAATATTTTGCTTCGAAAGATTAAAAAACTATTTGAAAAACTTAAAGAAGTTTGTTTAGTTTTCATCTTTTATATTTAACAATACTTCTTTGATAAAATAATATCGAATATATCAATATGATATATTTTTGAAGTTTCTTTTCCAAACTAAAGTCTGATATATTGTATTATATATGAAATGTTGCATGTATCCTTTCCATTGAATCAGAATTTTTGTATGTGTCATTCAAAAAAAGCTCCAACGGGAAAGTTTTCTAAAACTTTTTTTGATTATTAACTTTCGGTTTAAATGTGCCGCTGTATGAATAAATTTGCACAATAAACTATTACAAAGAATTTGAAAATGAAATCTCTGGATCGTGACTTTTTTTTTAATTCACTATACTGTTCGCCACCGCTGGACGACAAATTATCAAATCCCTAACTAGAGATATCTCCATAAAAGCAATTAAGACACTGCGATTAGCATATAGCGCGTCGAGTGCTCTGGGGTAGTTTTAAATTAAAATCGAGTCTCTCTCTCTCTCTCTCTCTCTCTTTCATCCCGTGCAATAATTATTCTCGAATCCGCTATATATAAAATCGACCACCTGCGTCCCTGCTCCACGTCCAACCTCGTTCTCTTGAACAAATAAAGGTCAAAATGCGAGAATAAAGACATGCAAGGTAGAGGGGTGGCCCTATAGTTAAGCATTCGCGCAATCGGATTCTTTAAACATCCGCCTCCCCGTTATACGCAGGGGAGTAAAAACGCAAAGTCGGCTTTGCTATCTCTGATACTATAAAAATGGGGGTCGGCGGGTGGGAAGCGCGGATAGAAAGAATGCGATGGCGGTCGTGGTGGTCGCTGAAGCGACGAGAAAACGATTGGAGCCAGGTGGATAATAGAGACGCCCCGCTGTAGAATTTAATATCGCTCTGCTCTCGACAATGAGACGGCCTTCGATTTTCCACTTTTTCGATATAAGACATCCTCGAATATAGCGTCTCTCTAGAGATGTTCGCAAGTAGCGAAAGCCTCTTTGGCAGGGTGGCTCGACTCTCGCGCGGCTTCGATATATATGTTTCGCATCGTACGAGTTCCGTGATGCGCTCGCACGGATTCGTGCGCACGATTGATGCGCGGGTATCGTAGATGAATTCACGTCGTTAAGAGTGCTCCATACCGCGATCCCAGCGCCACGATGAACTATTCAAACGGAAATGAAAATGTGTAAATCGTAGTTTTCGTTTTGCGTCCTCATTTTACGTTTTACAATGTTGAAACAAATTTTATACGAATCTTTGAAAAATTCTACAACTGGGGGTGTCCCTTATTGCTTTAATTATATGTTTCAAAGTTCGTTTAAAAAAATAAGAAAATGTTTATCTAACTGTCGTCTGCACTATAGACCTCGCCGCTTTGCAGTAACATCAAATAACAACAAATATTATAAATTTTATACGTATAGTACAGATAAAACTTGGATAGCCCCGGATGTAGAATTGAATAATGAATCAAATGAACTTTGTTTCATCTTTCTATTCATAGAATTGAGGGAGTAAAACGAAATATAAGATTTTATTACGGTTATAATGCAAGTTGTCAATTCTGTAGATAAAAAAGTGAGAACTTTAATTTCTGATTTTTTGAATAGGTGGCGCTGAAGAAAATATTCAATGCCGTACAAATCAAATAAAGAATTATGAAGCCTGGTGCAGAAATATATATATATATATATATATATATATATATATATATATATATATATGCACATAAATACACACATGTATACATCCATGCATGCAAATACATTGCAAACATAGTAATGTGATTCGGAAATTTCAGATTACAGAGAGGTGCGAGATATACAAGCTTGAGCCAATAAATATATATGAAAATATAATAGGAAAGTAATTGTTCTTTTCCTAACCTAAAGTTTATATAATATTTATCTAGGCAAAAATGTTATTATTGCCTACGCAGATTTAATATTTATATACATCCTAACAATTTTTTATTAAATAAATCGTTTCTTATGACAACTAAAGCTCATAAGAAATTCCCAAAATTTCAAAAATGTTTATTTTTTTTACAGGATAGTCTTTTAGCTACAATAAAAACTCATAATTTTAGGAGGAAATGAGTTTTGAGTGTTCACAGCGTGTAATTGATGCATTTGAGTTATTACTTCGATATCCACCCCTATTAGATAAAACGAATAAGAAAAAGTAACATGAAAAGAATATATAATTTTTAATTCAAATGTAAAATATCATAAAACCATCATTATTTTGGAATGTAGAAGTGTATGATTGTGTATTTATAGTACTGAATTTTGTATAAGGAGTAAGTACAGCTCCTAAATTAATATATTATATTATAAATATTTAAATATATAGTTATTTATATAAAGCAATTTTTTAATTTAATCTTATATTACACATCATTATACTGTTATTGGCACTTTGTATAATTTATACAATTATGTAATAACAGCTTTTATAGAAACTTTTTGTAAGAAAACTGTTACAAATTTAAATATTAAAATAATTTTTAATGAAGTAACACTATTATAAAAAAGACTATTATACAAAATATAAAAAATATATTTTTCAGATCCGATATAAAAAATGGACACAATTCTTTTAATGAATAATAAGACTATTTGTATCATTGTGGCTAATATTAACGGATATATACATGTATTACGTTATATACGTATACAAAATTATAAAAAGAATATTTAACACAACAGGTATTTTTCTAAAAATTTGATAAATTGATACATTTTGACAATAGCACTTATATATTAGAAATTACTATCTTTTTCAATAAGTATTTTTTCAATAGTTTCATTACTATCTATTCAATAGGTAATTATAAAAATTTTATTTTAAAATATATTCTTGTATGGTTAAAGTTTCCTTTAGTATTTCATACATTGTAATTTTTTGGAATAAATATGTCAGATTAAATAAAGTCAATATGCAAAATACAAAAATTATACATATATTGCAGCCAAAAATATCACGATGTATAATATAGAAATATTTTTTGTAAAAACATATATATATATATATATATATATATATATATATATATATATATATATATATTGTATTTAAATAATTATAATGTAGAGTATAATATGCCATTATATTTAGAAGCTGTACTTGCTCCCTATGTAAAATCCAATCCTATTAAATATACAATCATACTGTTCTGTTTACTTTCTCAGAAACTGGTGATTTCATACTTTTCATTTAAAGTAAAAATTATATATTATTCCCACTCTAATTTTTCATTATTTTGTATATTAGAGACCTAACATAATAGCTATCTTGATTGCATTAACATCAGATTATATCTATAATATTAATATTATTACTTACGAACAATGAAACCGCCCCCTTCAAAACTTTAATTTATTATTATTTTTTTCATGATTATTTATATATACTTTAAATGGTCCTTTAAAATTAAAAATAAAGAAGGCCATACGTATTATGCGATTTGTGTATTTATTAATACGTAATAAATGAATATGTTTGTACTATTACCTTATTTTTATTTTCTTTACATCTAAGAAACTTATTATATAAATATAAATATTTCATACCCTCGCGCCTTACTCTGAGGAAGGGGAGATGAAGCTAATTGTCTTTTGGGAGGCTTTACGTTTTTAATGAATTTATTTAATAATTTTTTTCTTCAAAAATAGCATCTTAAATTATAGGTTTTTGTCTATCACTTGCACATTGAAATATAATATAACTGAACTTATTTGTATTTTGGGTGCCCGTCATGTCTCGTCTGTATATAACCGTTTGTCTGTAATTTTTTTATGAAATATATACTGATCTAAATTATATATATATATATTAATTTGCCATTAATAATTAATAATTTCTATTGAATTATTGTTTACATGTTTATTTAAGTAATCATTAAATTACAATTATTATTGAAATAAAATTTTAATTTTCTATTATTTTTAATTCATAAAAAGTTAAATCTGGAGATAATTAACATTATAGAAGAGAAAAGAATAATCCATCAGAATGATGACCAAGAATTGTATCAAGACCTATCTCCATTCATCAGGTAATCATTATGTTGATACCTGCATTATATATATATATATATATATATATATATATATATATATATATATATATATATTTGATTATCGGATCAGCTGTACGACATTTTTCGAGAGGTTGGGTCGACTCTGTTCGGATTTGTGTTTCATTCGTTTAGAAAATCGTAAACACTCGCATGCTGTCATCAAATCGTATACAATGCGATGTTGCCACTACTTTTTACATGATTTTGGAAACAGTGTTGAACGAATTGATAGAATACACCAGCTGCCAGCGCAATGATACGATTTGCGCGACCGTGGACCGTGATGCCCGTAATACAGTTATTGACCACATATTCAAATACATGATTCTATGATCATTACAGTTTTAGTATGATAAAATAATTCATCAACACAAACTATTGTATTAATTAAAAATAATGATTAATTCAATTTTCATTTAATTGAAAATTGAAAATAATACCTTATTAATTATATATATATCGATAAAAATTAAAAGTAATTATAAATTATTACAAGTTAATTAAAAAATATCTCAACCCTGAGATATGTATATCTAAGGATATATATATATATATATATATATATATATATATATATATTTGAAACACTGCATCAGACAAATGACACAATCTTTATTCGAATTTGTTTTTTAAATTTTGTAATATAAATCGATAAAAACAATTGAAATTTGTTTTCAAATATTATATAATTTTTATTAATTTATTATTTTCCAAAATACGCTTATTTAGAATAAGTAATTTAAAAATAATTTAATACAATAAACAAAATAATCTGTTTTAGATAAATATCAAATAATGATTTAATTATTTTTTTAAATTGCATAATTTTATATTAAGAATAGTCTAAAGTGCCATTATGTTCCGTATAATTAGTATTTTTATATTCTTTACCCGATAGAATCAAGTACGGTTCTGTTCGACACAAATTATAGATTACCATTCGAATTTTAGATTATAAAAATTTTAGATTATAAATACAGATTTATAAAATAAAATTGTAAAAAAAAATAATACAATAAAAATGTAATTGTGAATAAAAAAGTGCACGGCAATCCTGACAAATTCAAATCTATTTAGATACTACGCAAAACTATCAAAATTTAATATTTTTATTTACTACTTACATATTATAGCATTGGAATAACAAAACTAATATTTTATACATAAAGCCAATAAAATGAAAATATTAAATTTCTTTATATCTAATAATTATACGTGTAAAGAATGTCAACTTGGTTTTCTATAAAATGATGAAGAAAAATGCCTTAGACTACATTCCTGGTACTAAAAAATAATTCCCAATTTAAGTGCAGAAAAAAAAGGAGTTATAACGACTAATTTATTGCGCAAGAATAGATTAAAAGTAGAATTTCACAGGAATATTGAAAAATTAGAAACAAATCAAAGACCAACAAAAGCTGAAATAATACTTTCAAAACTTTCAGAACAGAATCGAAAATTAGCGTTATACATCACCTCGTAGACATCTAATAATTTTGAATAAAATTAATATTTATAGAATAATAAGTTATTATGTTATTTGTTAAATAAAAAATAATTTAATACAATACATAAACTCATAGCTTGAAAGAATTATAAAATAATAAAGTCTATTGTGTATTGGATTTTGTCATCTTAAAAATTAAGTATAATAATTAATTTTACAATTGTTTACCTTAAACAGACAATATTGTATATCTAAATTTTCGCAAAAAAAATTAATTTGGAAATATTATTCGCTGTTATCTTTATACTTATTTTAATATTCGTAATTAAGAGATCCCATTCTATTCATTAATGAAATAATTATTATCATTATTTTTTATCATTTTTTTTGTAACATTCTATAAACCAAAGTTTCGTATAAAATTGTGTAAATCATTGGTAAACAAGTTTTGATATAAACTCAATATGAAGTTACTAATATATATATATATATATATATATATATATATATATATATATATATAATATATATATATATATATATGAATCGTTTGCGACCACCACGGCCCTTGACATTTTTGAGTAAATAATTTGGTTAGAAATTAGGAGTATGGAGATTATATATGTTTGTGTGTGTAGATACGCATGCATGTATACGTATTTCAATCAAACGCTGGATGTCAAGCTGATGCTTCTTTATTACTGCTCGTCTCCTAGTATCCCGCTCCGCTTTCTTCTATACTTAAATATACTATATATATATATATGTATAAATTAATAAATATTTCCATCAGTCTTACAGTCCAATATAAATTAAATTAATACATAATAATATCAATACATATCCATATCTCCCACTTTCTCTCTCTCTCTTTCTCTCTCTCTCTCTCTCTCTCTCTCTCTCTCTCTCTCTCTCTCTCTCTCTCTCTCTCTCTCTCTCTCTCTGTCTGTGCGTGCGTGTGTAAATTTATATATATATATTATAAACTTCTTGTGACAAATGATCATCTACTTCGCTACATATTTCATAAGAATATTATAAAATATAAATTTTGTATAGATCCTTTATAATTTACATATTTAACTTGGTCTACTACGGCCCTGATTAATACTGGAACAATCGATAAAACAGAACAGGATTTTTTGTACACTTCGAGTTCCGTAAAATTCCGCAGTATATTAAAAATGAGGCGCTTCAATCGATTTTAACTTCCGTTAGAGGTATGGAGCACTCTTAAGTTCGCCGTGGCTGGTGCGCTCGTGCAAGTTTTTGAACGACTCACGACACGCCATTACATTGAAAGCCAGCGCGAGAGTTTGCTTGGAGGAAGTCCCAATGCGCGATGTCCACTGATTTATTATTTAAAGTGCAAGCGTTTAAGCGTTGAAAGCTTGATATAATTTTGAAGTTTGAACGTGTATATAGTGCTACTTGGGTAACGTTAAATTATTAAAGAGAACGAGAAGTTTTAGAAGGAAAAAGAGGCATTTCTGGACTATCTCGGCCGGAAATCTGAGCAGGATGGGTCACGATGCCGCGGCTCACTTCATTACAACTTTTCCTCAGGTAGCCATTGCGCGGACACTTCGCTTCGCGTCATACGTGACAATAGACGCAGCATGATGAACCAGAACTATACAGAGTATTTCTAATTTCAGATGTATTAATTAGACGCAGTTTGGCAGATCATGATATAATGATCAGAGTAACTTATGTAAAAAGTAAAAATACATTTCAATCAGTTAAAGCTCGATTCTCATCTATGGGAAAATATTTATCTGCTAAAGGCAAGGGTTAAAAGCAAACATACGTGGACAATTACTGTCATAGAATTGAAAAAAAGGCTGCAACAATGCCGTACAGTAGAGCAAGGTTTAGAAATATTATATAAGACGTAAGTTTGACTTCCGACAGAATTCAAAGTAGGGTAATAGCATCGTGCGTAAGTGAATACTACGTGATCTGTTAGCATCTCTAATTGGTCTTGAACTTAGAAATATAACAAAACAAACCAAATTTCGGAACCAAGCACCTATGGATATGTGGACAGATCATATTTCACAGTTATGTTCAGAATTTTTTCAGAATTATACTTCGAGGTGAAGTATATGAAAAATATTAATCAATTTTGCCAAACGTTCAATGCAAGTGCAACGAACATTTGGCAACGTTGTTCATGGAAGTTTACTCTGAATTATTAAATACGAGTCGGTATCATATTACGTATTGTATAAGAAAAGATATAAAAACAGATGGGATTACGATTACAACTTAACTTACTCAGTACCAAAAGAAACTTCTCAAATATATAAGTGCCGTGCTCAATACGAAACTAAGTCTCCGACCTCCCATACGAAACGTGACAAATAAAGGATCTGGAAGGAGAAAGACTTCGAACAGACTAATGCCTAATACGAGCAGACCTAGATAAAACGTGCTTAGTATAGTGAGACTTAACCACTCGATATTTCTTTATCGAGCAAATCTGTAGAGCGATGATGTGAATATTAGGAAACGGATAAATGTTATGAAAGGCATCACAAACGGGCGCATTGAAAATCATGTGCGCGCATTGAACCATATCACAAGACGTAGTTTTTGTGATCCTGATAACAATCTCCATTGACTTGCTAGTGGCCGAACATAAAAAAATTTAGGAGCGCAGTATGACTGTTATGATCGAAGACGCTATGTCTGTAGAACATATTTAACGATGTTCCAATTTTGGAAAACGTATATTGTTCATGTGCCAAGATTGGTCGGAACTGCAACAAGTGCTTGAGACAAAGATAGAACTGTATTAGAACTGTTATGATTGATTGTAAGTTGGGAGATCGAAGATATATATGAGAAATGTGTGGAATCTTATATGAATAAAATGATAGTAGCAAAGCAATAAATTGATTGAACGACACAAGGATTATCATCGAGGCTGAAGGAATATATAGAACAATTTGGGGGGATATAATTTTCAAAAAAGGAGTCATTTGTTTATTGTATAGGATCGTAAGTTAGTATTGTGTCACATGTGTTGTTGCATTCATATTGTCGTCTTTTATTTTTCACTTGTCAAAATGTAGCCATGTGGAATGCATAAAATGTATTCACAGATTTCCAAAGATATATAGATAATACGATTATAATACATCATTATTAATGCAATATTGCATTGGGATAACGTAATAAATTTAAAGCATTTTCTAGCAAAACTCAAAAAATTAGGTTAGGACGTATAAAATTGATAAAGTCAATATATGATATTACAACAATATACATCAATATGTACGATAATATTTTAGAAATATGACAGTAATATTGCAGTGATATTATTGTAATATATTATTGCCCTATAATTCCTAGTCTCTTCTAATTTTCTCTATGTCGCAAGAATAAATGGAATAGTCGAGTGCTCCTGGTCTCATCAATATTGGCACATATTGTGCAGAAACAGCAATTACCTATTACATAGTATCTACAGTATGTTATTCTTAATAATACTCAGAAAATATTATATCTGTACAGCTTGAATTGTATATTATAGCTTGCAGCTGTAGTTTTATTGTATTTATTAAATGTAGTACCGGGAAATTAGTATGTACCGGGAAAGCAACGAAATAGCAGATCAATATTCCAGAAATGTCGCTAAATTATGAATTTTTCTAAACAAATGTTCGTTCAATATTTCTGCGATGTGATCATGTGATATATCACCGGGGCGCAATATTTCAACAATATTATAACAATATTTCCGCGATATTTGATGTTATAAGGAAAGAACAAATACTTTTTAAATGTCGTAGTAGCCTAGCTGTATAATAATTTTTATGTTAAGTGTATATAACTATTATTTAAACGTACGTAAATATAACTTGAGCGTTACTATCATTACTTTTAGTATAGTGACAATCAAATTTAACTCCAACATCCCCTTAAGAGTCATATTTAATCTTTGCGAGCGTCCCCGCCCGCTTTATTCCGATTGATAAATTTTATGTGTCACTTTTAGTTCGCCGTGTTCCCGTCCGATAAGTTATCTTGTTTTGGAAAGCATTTTACTCATCTTTCTTTTATTAAAACCAAGGATTTTTATTTACGCTTTAATACGCAGAACAACCAATATTATCTCAGTACTCTGATCTGATTTCTAAAATTTAAATTGTAGCATGCATCGACAGCTCATCGATAAACTCGTAATGACATTTTATATAAAAAACTAGACGAGGCTTTTCTTAGCGCCTTCGAAACATTTATCTTCCAAAAAGTTGTCTTTGTTTATACACAATGACATGATTGATTGCGAAAAAATGAATAATACATCCTGTCCGCATGTAATCGTATACGATTTGAATAAAAATGCTACAGCATGCCTATGCCAGCCACGAAATACCGCTCGAATACATTTAAGTATTTTTAGAGATTTAATAAAAACACGACACGAAACATTTGGAATTTATTTGGGAAAATATATTTTATTCACAGGAAATAATGCATAAACTCCCTGTATTTTTACTCGGGTCCTATGTTCACTCACGAATGAAGCTTCTGCTTCCGCATAATTTAGCCACTCCTTCATTTTTATGCCTCGAGCCCATAAATGCACAACACATTTCGAAGCATATAATATATATATATATATATATATATATATATATATATATATATATATGTATACACATATATACATACATAGCTTGCCGGGCGCAGTCGTAAATTTTTACAGGAGGTGACAACGGTCCCCGCAGTCTATAAACTCATTACGAGAGTTTCGGGAAGGGGTATTTGCATTAACTTTTATCGTCTGCTAGCTCGACTACAGTAGAGCGTGACCGAGTTTCGACGGAGGCTACGAGACATTTTCGTGACTTTCGTTATTGCGCGCCGTGCGTGGAAAATTACTTGCAAATCTGGGGGCGCGCGGCTGCGGCTTGGAGAGGCACTGCGATTTGGATCGCGAATATCCGAGGCGAGCTCCGCGTATACATTATACGCGAGATCGAGGATTATTTCGAAAATATTTAAATTATTCGTCGCGGCAAAGAGTATGATAATAATGATCGTTCCTTGATGCAAAATCAATATTTACGAGTTTATGCCGCTGCAGCTGTAAGGGCTGCGTATAATAAAAATTTGGCAGCTTTGGAAAATAAAATCGAACGACCGCGAAGTTTGCGCTTATATAATACGTGGAATTTTCAGAGATGTTTACGTATATAACCACTTTTTGCTCGTGCTTTTATTATAAGCTCCTTAGGGAATATCGGGAACGAGATAATACAATAAAGGTCTGTAACTAATGGTATTATTTTATCATATCTACTTGCACGCGGGGTTTAAAGAATATTGGCCTCTACGCAGTTTACCAAATGCAATATCATATCGTGAAGAATGTAATTTTTTTTTTGTAAGTATAAAATTATTAAATGCTTCTCAACCATCGCTTTTGCTTCGCTTTGAATATCCCAAATGCATAATCATTCTTTTGCGCCTCCTTGAAACTGATCACTGATTCGATACTAAAAATGAATTTTAAATTCTTATAAACGAAAATAACAACGAACTATGTCGGCGTCTGTACGAAAACGATCGGGGTAATAATTTATTTAGGGTATATAAAGCCACGCAGCAGTTCTCCAGACAAATAAAAAGCCAAAAGAATGATGCCCAAGGCATTAAAGTCTTTTATTTATATAAGAATTTAAATACGTTTAAAAAAGCTTCTTTCTTTTATTTCCGTTTTACACCCTTTCCTTTAGGCACTATACGGTGATTAAACGTAACGGCGAGTTGAGGCATTTTCAGAAATCCCGCACTGAAATCGCCATTATGGAAAGTGCATTTACCGTGTTTGTTACTATATATACATCTATATACACCGCAGCGGCAAATAAGGCCGGGATAACAGGTCTGCACGAATACTAATAATTAGTTCGACCGGGCTAATTGTTATTGTTACAGGCTATCCTTATCAACTCAGGAAACGAGCCCGTAACTACTGTTCGAGAAAGTTGGCCAATGGAGAATTTCACGCGACTCTATATCGATCCGTACGAGCTTCTTCATTATCTTTTCATATATACTATTATTATTAGTTTATCTATACAGTGTTTTGTGTTGAAAAACTGATTTTTTCGAAAGGCAAAATTTAGATTTATATATACGCCCCTTAATTCAGTTTAATTAACCATATTATTACGGGGATTATACGAAAGCTTACCAGCAAGTTTGCATTCTACGACTGAGTTGTCGTTTCATAAATTTTTTGCAGTAACCTCCCCTATATACTTATATATTTCAAAAAGTAAAAAGCCGATGAACTCTCCGGAGCAGCGATCCGGCGCTCGTACATCACTCGTGACGCATTAGCCGCCCTGATACGGCTGGACATTCCGCCGGTGTGGGAAAGAGATAGATGAATATAAAGAGAGATAGACGGTAAGATAAAGAGATTGAGAGTGAGAAAGAGATAAAGAAATAGAGCAATTACCTGAAAGGTGTCGGGATTGCTGAGGTCGTACACGAGGACGTAGGCGGTTGCGCTGCGCAGGCCGCAGTAACGGAAGTCGGTCCATTCCAGATGCGAGTTCACCGGGAAGTAGGGTATGGTTGGCAGGTCCGTGATCTTCAGTTCGTACATGCGGTCGGCGAGGACGACGCTCGGGTAAAAGGTCTCGCGGCGGTCGGTCGGCCTGTACTCGTCCGAGAACTCGCTCCAGACGAATTGCTGCCGGTCGATGTATGGCCAGAGAACATAAACAAAAACGAATTTACATGTTAATTTCACTGTCTCGTTCAACGAAGAAGCTAATATATATATATATATATATATATATATATATATATATATATATATATAATACACACATACACGCACACGCGCCCACACATACACACACCACACACACACACACACACACACACACACACACACACACACACACACACACACACACACACACACTGGCGCAGGCACACACACACACACATATTGGATTACGGGTGGGAGGTAATGGAAAATCTCTGAATCAGAGAGGTTCACCATCGATTGGTGTTGTTTGTTGGACTTTGACGTCGGCGCGTGCGGTCGTTTATTTCGAGGCTATTGTCCAACGATTATGTAGAGAGGATATCGAAGCTATATCGAAAATTCATTTGGGGGAGTTGGCTGTAGGTACGGCGACTGTACTTCCATTATTTGTACGTATCAAGAATACAATGGTTTGTCGAATTCCGAATGGAAGCGATAGTTTGCAACAGTAAGGCTTTCTCTATATAGAGGCCAAACAGTAAATACTGTTCGAAACTCCATTATTTGAATTATATATTTATATATATATATTGCAAAATTAGTCCAAAAAAGAGATACCACTGCATTGGGCTGACCAATTTAATATCGATTGAACGAGGTAATTCTAATTACCTTTGGAAATTGGGAAATTACCTTTGGAAAAGGAGCTCTGTAAACTTTCAGGATAGAAGCTATGATACTTTCATTCACAGGCTTGAAATTAGTACTTGGGCTTGATAAAATTGGAATTACTGTATAGTTAGACGCATTTTATTAATGGAAACCTCTACTCTCCCCATTCAATAGAATCAAAATATTTCTAGCCATAGTCAGCAAATGCAGTTTCTTATTAATTCGGAATTGAATTTGCATCGATATTGTATAATATATCAAAGGTAAGCAATTAGCCACATCGATTTTCTGTGGAATTAATAAAACACAGTACATTTCCATATCAATGCGAGAGTTGATTATCTTACCCTGCAGAAAAATTTACGCATAAGAGGATGAAAAGTCTTATAAGTCGAATAATAAATTTCTACACTCGTATATTAGTATTTTTCATATTAGTATTTCGCAAAGATATGGTCGTTATCGTCCAACTCGATCTTTGAGCAACCTATTAGAACAGAATACATTAAGATACGAACGGTGTATTTCTCGCCGGAGTCAAGGAAACTACTTACTTTACTCATTTGTGTGAAAATGTACTATTTTTTATTTTATGCAACCTCCTCTGTAATGCTCTTTTTCTAAACGAAAGACGCAAAGCCTACGTATATTTAATAACGTAAAAGATTCATTACTGCATTTAAAATCGTACGCTTATTTTCGGACATTTAAGTTGTGCGACATATTCGTAATGTAATTATTTTTCGCACTGAAAATTTCAATGTAAGAATTATCCTGTATTTAAAAAAATAATGTGACGTATTTTAAAACTTCAGTATAGTCCAATTATTTTAAAAATATGAAATTTCCTTACTGTCTTTATAACTATAAAGTATGGAAATATATAATTTCCAAACAAGTCCTCTCTTTTAACAACTTGCGCGTGGATGATTTATTTAAACAATTACATCGTTACATAGTACTGTAGCCATTACTAATATTTCTTTAATAGGAGACAGAAGATGTATTCGATATATATATATATATATATATATATATATATATATATATATATATATTATATATATGGAAAAAAAGGAAGTAAGATTTAAAGATGCTTTATGAATATCTTTAAATTTGTGATGTCAATACAATTCCTTAAATCTCTATAAATTACCTTTTACAGTAAGAAAGTAATTGTTTACCATCCATTTTTGACTGTACATAGTCCACATATAATATATTATATAAAATGCTCGTTCTACTCCACGAAGTCATCGGTATTATAGTTACTTGGCTGCAGCTGTACTGTCAAATCCTATATAGGACACCGCTCCATCTGCGTATATATATATATATATATAGAATTTATTTTAACAATCACAATATATACGTATAGACGAGTAAGCGACCACGGTTGTAAGCGTATACGTATATATTATATACGGGGTCTCGTTCCCGCGCGATCTTCCGGGGTACGGCGGGCGGTCGCCTCGGTTACATATAGAGCGTGTAGCGAGGGAGTTCTTTCCCGTTGGGAGGAGGAGATAAGATTGATTTCGTTGGATTTTTATTGGATTGAGCTTCCTAGACTGAGAAGAATTCTATATAAATATTTATTATACACGCGGTCGGTCGATTAAGGGCAAAATTTAATTTATAACGAATTCTGCTGTTTTTATTCGAATTATTATTACTCTTCTCAATATAATTGATAATACATTGTATTTCTAAAAATTGTATAAAGATATGGTACACATAGTAAATGTAATCATGATAATGAAAAAGTTTATGTGATCAAATGTAATTTATATAGACTTTAGACGTAACATTTTTATTAATAACTTTTTTATAATAAAAGTTTTATTTTTAATAGATGCCAATAAAAAAGTATATATCTGCTCTGCATTGCAATATTCATACTTTGTCCTTTCAACTTCTTTCCATCTTTTACGGAAACATTTTTATCTTTGTAGAAATGGCAGGATGTAAAGTTTAATTCTGAGTCATAGGATGCAGTATTATTATATTAGCTTTATAAAAAGATATCTTCTTTTCGGCGTATATATATATATATATATATATATATATATATATATATATATATATATACATCTCTTTTAGATATTTCACAGAAAACTGAAACGTATGACCGCGAACGAGCGAAAATTAATCTAGTTTATTTCCCGAGTATGAAGTAATTTTCATCGGATTATCGTAAAAAACCTCGATACGAAGAAGTTCGGATTGAAATTTTCTTTTATGAAATTTCAAAGGCATCTATATATTTAGTGGGCAACAAGGATATAAAAAATCTGCTTATAATCCAATGAAAATTCATATTATGGCTGAGGAATATCGTAAACTTTTTGAAATATAAAAGTCAGTAAAAATTCGGCTCGAGTATTGAGAGGGGGAAATGTATAATATACAACATAAGCGTTATTTACTCTCGTTGTAGTATATGAAAATGCAGTTTGCTCTGGAAGCGATTTCAAGCATAATTTTAAATTACACTGTAATGATATAAATTTTGAATTTGCTCCTGAAATTGAGCGAGTTTTCTAGCGTTTTAAGCTAGATGGTACACATAAAAGCACCAGATGCAATAAATAGCGTTCAAATGAAAGCTGTTTAAAATAAATGAAATGATTATTCTCATAATTAATTATAATGTGAAAAGAATATTTACATTCGAGTTTTGTGTAAACTCAGAAACGAATGTAAATAAAAAACAATTGTTTTTTAAGCTTTATATAAAAATGTACTAGTATTAACTATTTTCTAGTAAGTATGTAACTACTTTCTTATAGACGTATACCGAAAGTAATAAAATTTAATAAGTATTTTCAAGAAACTATCGGTAAAAAATGTTTGACTTTTCGTCGTTCGAAGTTTCGCCTTTCGTCTTCCATTCGCCGATATAATGCCTCAGACGGTATAATTTCAAAAAAAAAAAAAACTTTTAAAACAAAACGGGAACTCTGTGTGCGAAGCTTTTCGGTTCGCTGATTTTATCGCGCTCCGTTCCCTACCACCCCACAACCCCCACGGAGCCGAAACGGAAATCTATATACAGTAAAACGTATATAAAGCGCGCGCGCACTCGTAGAACGGGTACGAGGAAAAGCGCTTGAAAATTTTAAAGTCCGGAATCAAAGCGAGCGAGCTGCCTGTCGCGTTAAAGTTTTGTTTAAAAGCTCTTTGTCTGTACCTCGCCCCCGACCTCTGCCCTCTGCCGTGACCCCTGCAATGGATGAAACTCGACTCGGAATAACATTGACCCGATTACGTTTATGGATTTTGTACCGATAATAGCCGGGGGATTATAGATATATAATTTATATATATATATATATATATATATATATATATATATATATATATAATGTATGGTATGGTCATATATATGAGTGTATAGAGACGGAGCCCGGACTCCTTGATTATATCCCCGTGCTATGTTTTAATTATCATCGAATTTCCCGATCATCCCCCAGAGTTCGTCGACCGGACGACATGCGGCAAATGAAATTCACCTCTCTCCCCCTCGCCCAACTGCCGCTCCACCCATGGCAACTTTTTCCCCAGGCTCGCCCGGTCCCGGGACTTTATTGACAAGCCGCGTGCGCGAGACTCGGCGTTTAATTAATACCCGTGGCGCGCTCGAAAGTCCATCGACCGAGGTATCGGAATGCGACGCTCTCTCGGTCTCTCCCTCGGCCCCTGCTGCCGATTCTCGGCGCATCTCTGTTATTCCGCACGTTATTCTTCCGTGAGACGCTCCCTTCCCTCACCCCCGCGAAAATTGAGATCTGCGGCGGAGCGCGAAAATAGTAGTTACGATCGCGCTCGGGTCAGGCGGCAGCGGTACGGCGCGGCGGCGGAATCGGAAACGAAGCGCGGAAATGAGCGGAAGTCCTTGCCCTGACTTGAAATGGATTTTCTCGTGAATGTATATATATATATATATATATATATATATATATATATATATATATATGGAGACACGTGTATATGCAGCGCATGTATCTATGTATGAACTAACTCCGACAAGGAGGAATGCCGTTCAAACGTAAACATGCTCATTCCGCATTCTGTCGGGAGATCGTGGGGAACTTTGAAAGAAACGTCAAGGTAAAATCGGAAAATTCCGTTTTGACTACGAAAAATTCAGAAGAGCTGTTTGTCTAATTCTGCTCTCGATGCGCTTTTGAATATCTTTGCCATTCCGATCGGTCGCGCTATCTCACTCCGCCGATCATGATACTTTGATTTAATTATTTCTATATAACAATTTATTTATCATGACATAAATCAAAATCAAAATCAGAAATAAATGAATAAAAGAAAAAAAAACGCAAAAATGTTTTTTGATATTAATTATTTCTTTTATATGGCTACAAGATTGAAGGCATCATTGAATTTTATTTCATTATTAATGTTGCATCCAATCGTAGTATATAATAATTGTTTTCTTCTTTTATATATATATATATATATATATATATATATATATATATATTACTATATATATATTATATATATATTAATTAATTAAATGAACCTTGTTTATGATATGTATGATCGTGTAATTAGAATGCATTCTCGTCAGTAAAATAATTCTTTTAATTTATAACTAATAAACAATTACTCACTTACATCTAAGAATAGCTCACCTCTTGTTTGATAGATTAGCAGATACGCAAACAGATCTTTTACAAATATGTATATTTATAAATTTTCTGACTTATAAAATTTCAATATTTTTTTCGTTATGTTTTTTTTGCTTTTTATTCATTTATTAATTCATTTATTCATACGCGCAAATCAAACCGTCGCGTATAATTAATTAAGCAAACTTCACGATTGCCTTTAATTTTAACACATACTTTCAATTCCGCAATCGTTCGCTCTCGATGTCTTTTTCACATCACCGTTTCTCTTGACGGACTTTCTCTCTTCTGTCCTTCTTCCTTTTTTATTCCTGTATTTTTTACAGGTACACGGATTGTTCACTGAAAAGTCTGCCTATATATATATATATACGGTGAATCTCCTTCGGAATCGCCCGACCACGTGCGCCAGCCCGCGCGCATAAAGGTCCCAGGTGTTTTTAATGCGCGCGCGCGCGTCGATTCTATTTTATTGGTATAAATATAGCGCGGGAGTCGCGCGAGCCTGGGCGCGCATAGCCGTTCTTTTTTTTTTTTTACTACTCTGAATAAGCGAGTTTCGATTTTTAATACTTGCCGCGTCGTGAATGTTTTACGAGATTTTATATACATTAAAACGAGAAACAGGAGCGACTTAATTTATGGCTACGGAAGTAGTTAGTTTTTCAGTTCTTTTCGCTATATGTTTGTAAGTATGCAAATTTTTATCTTGCGTATTATATATTATCATCCACTCTAATTTCCAAATCACGACTTTGACACGATTCGTTGATGCTCGAGGGTTATTGTGCAATATATAATAAAGTACGGTATTTGTGGGAAAGCAGATTTTGATTTCGGGAGGCTTTCATAGGTCATTCCTAGTGTTTGAATCAGACAAAGAAAATATCGTAAAATAAATAAAAAAACAACAGGTGAACTAAATGTACTATTTGTAAATTAAATCTTTGACTTACTATCTTTCTATAATACGATATTTATAACTTAATCGTTTTGATAATTGTTGTTGAAATGTAGAGAAGAACTTTATAGGCGCATTAACAGATTACGTACTTTTCACGTGAAATTATTAGCGCCTATTAAAGCAATATTATTTACTACTAAAGTTATGCTTGAAATGAAATTTTTTTTTCATGAAATTCCTTCTCATCCTCTCTCGTACGTCCGTCGCATCTCTTGTTAAATTTGCGTGTTCGCGGACAAAGATTTTCACCAAATATCGCGCGAAAACTTCCGGTGCTCTAACATTGCGTGTTGAAGACTCCACTGAACTTTCTCCCTATACAACTCCGAAGAATTGAACTTAAACAAGGAGGGCTCATACATCCGGCGAGCTAAAAATGGAGAATGGTGGGCGACAGGGACGGCAACCGCAGAAAAATAACTTTTGCAAGTATTCGGGCAACGTCGAGTAGACGAATTTCCTCTGAGCTCGTAAACTCCGTACCCATTTTAAGGAGTGCGGGATCTTTTCGCAGTGTTTGGAATAGAGCGAGAGGGCCGAGGGGTAGAATGTAGATCGAGAAAACAGGATAAACAGTAGAACCCGCAAACGAAGACTAACGAGTGCGTTGATTGCGGCAGCGACCCGCGTCACCGGAGAGCCTTTTGGAAAAGTTTAGGACACTGGCCGGGTTGTAAACACTGTTATACAGAATTATAAT
>JACCIC010000452.1:0-26045 GCA_018907035.1 Sycobia sp. Sy_11
GGTGCTTGCACCGTAGCTCTTGATACTTGACTACGCGCGAGTCAGCATGCCATGCTCAATTAAGACGATTCGGCGGGTCAATTTAATACTAACATGTGTGCGACGGGGGTGTGTGGTCTATCACAGCTCACTCCAAACACTGTATGGTTAGGCTCTAATGGATATCGAACACAGTTAACGACTCCTCCAAACATCAGACTCAATAGAAAATGAATTAGTTTTTTACGTACATAATCGCACAAGCGTATCATCTTCAAGCAGCACTAAAACCGGAAATATATTACTTCTAATTGAAGAGTTTCATTTTTGGGACGCTTTTCCTACTGAGATTTGTATGTAACCTTTCATACATATCTAGATGTTAATTAGTAATGTTAAAGCACCTATTCCTCTAAGTTAAGGGATGTCTGGCTTACGTGTCTGAAGTAATAAAGCGTTTAAATTGTATTCCTTTTGGTATATTGGAAATACAATTTATTCCATTTGACATTTAAATTTTACAGCTTCCTGTTACACTCATGAGATTATATTATTATAGTACTGTATATTATTTGACATACTGTTATAGTACTTTTATTATTGAATATTATTATTGAATATTATTATTGAACTCGCACTTTAAAGTATTGATATGTTCTATTATAGATTCTGTTTTTTATTATATTATATAAGTAGAGCTACAAAATTCTCTTATTGGTTCTTTCTATACATGTTTTCCTTGATTCTGCTTTGATTTCTGAATTTCTCATACTCAAACGAGTTCCTGCCAGTAAAATCGATTCCGGATAAATCAATGCAGAAACAATGTAGGTGACTTTCTAAGCCAAGAAAATTCGACTTTCTTGTTCTTCAGTTAAAACGTTTTGGAACTCTAATCATGGACCACAATTTATGATGAGCGCATACCATTATTCTTATGCAATCATAAGTCAAGTCTTGTCCAATGTACGAATACTAACGATGCTGTTGAAAACCTGATTGTCGATCGATTATTGATATCCACGTTCACATCAAAGACGGCTGCTCTCTATCCGATCACTCCGGTGATTCTAGTCCAGATAGTGATTTCTTTTCATTATCGAGCGAGGAAAGTTAAAATACACAGCGTTAATCATTATTTCTTTAACGCTTTCAGTAAAAATGTTTGTCAAAAAGGTTATTAACAAAACTGCTAACAAGACTTTTAAAACAATGTTAAACATTTCACTAGTTCTTTTGTAACCATCGCAAAAAATATTAATGATCATAGACGGCATTACCACTGCTAATTCTTAATAAAACAATAACAATTATTTTCGCGATATACATCTGTATAATGTATGTTTTCAATGCGCTTAATTCATCGAATTTATCTATATGTCTAGTTACAGTTGGTTGGAAGCTGACACCTTATCTAAAATTGGACCTAGGAACATATTAGAGGTGATGTAGACAATCTCATGAATGTGGCTTTAATTATTTGAAACAGTCATTCAGTCGCTATACTAAATTATACTTGATATTCTGTCTTATCTATCGTATCTATAATGCAATACCTTGCAAACTTATTGTACATAATTTTTTGAAACGGATATTTATTCAACCATTCATTCAACCTGTATTTTTGTTAGCTAAACTTCGTCTACCATCTACCATATAATTTAGTTTATGACTCATTATTATTTTATTGTTGACGAAAACTTGATTTTTGAATTAGCATTGAAGAATCTATTTCTAGCTGCCATTCAGTTTTTTTTCAACAATTTCATGACCTAAATATCAATGATTCTGTTTCCTGTACTCATCGGAACATTTTCAATGATTTAATTCAATTTAACATTTAACCGGATCCTTGTTAATAAAAGACATATACTACAGAGATTTAGTTCGACAATTGATTATATTTGCCTTCATTGTAAGTTCAAATCAATCAATAACTTAATCATGTGTGTCTGAAAACGATATTTTAATTGCTACATTCAATATTTTCTTATCTCAGGATAATCGCTGTAAGCAATATCTGTTTTCGGCAGAAACTAGCACTATTATCACGACGGAAATGCTCAGATTTACTTATATTGACGATCAGATAAATTTCTAATCATACTCTGCTTACATAAGCTTCATATAAGCATATTAATTCCAGTTTCTAAACGAATACAATAAATCTTCCTATTGGCTTACAACAGATATACAGTTTTTCATTAACGAACGCAGTAGCTGATCGCAAAATTATCGAAGTTTTCGAAATGGTATCAGGTCATATACTATAGAAATATTTCGCAAATATATTGAGAACTTTAATTAACAATTTAATAGTTTATAAATCAAGTTACTTCGAAAATGCCTCAATGATATGAGCTTTTTGAGGATTCGAAACTCTTTTTTTTCCTACGAAGTTAACGAAATTTAATAGATTCTATATTGCTAATATCTCACATGAACTTTTAATATAGTGAGATGATTGCAAGAAAACAAGTTCCCTGGTGGATTTTTTTATATTCTTGAGTCTTTAGCAGATTCTCAAGATTTTTTAAGACTCAATCTAATGCTATTAAATATATTGGAATAAAAACATGCTAGCATGGAATAAAATGTAGAGACAAAATCATGTTCCCATATCTCGATTACGTAACCGAATTTTTCATAACATTAATAAATATATAATAAAATATATAAAGTACTTAGAACATATAATAAATTTTTTAGAAACAAACGGCACTTTATTTTCGATTCATGGGTTTCAAAAAACATATGAATGTGTGGTTTTGTCACACTATACAGAGCTTCTAAACTCTTAATATTCATAATGAACCACAATGTTCTATTTATTTCTATAGCTAATTTTTAGTCCAAAAGATTTGCAACTTTGGACCTAAATACAGCTCGGGTAACAAACTGACTGTTTTCAGTTTTCCTCCATATTACAAGATATGAATTTGTGAAAATATCTATAATCTCGATTTGCGAGAAATATGCCAGTCTAGAATTTAGACAGTATTGTAGGAAATAGTGATACAAGCACTTATATTAATATTTTGACACAGTATATATATAAACATAATATATAATTATATATAGTCGAATTTGAAATTTTCTCGAATATTTGTATTATATTACACCGTTGACATTTGTTTCTTACGCTATATCTGTTTTATTAAACTTTTGCTTATTGGAAAAACATTATTTTTTGTTTTCTTTTTCTACTCTTACTTTTACAATTGATTTTTATATTCTCGCCCCCCTCTCCCTCTCTCTCTCTTTCTCATATATATAAAATGTATATAGGTATCCAATTCTTTGATGCAAGGTCACTGTTTGCGGCCTTCGATACCACCGCGCGTTTCGTGGCTTCCTCGTTTCAAAAGTGAAAATTGCATAACGACGTGCTGGATATATTATATATATATATATATATAATATATATATATATATAATATATACTGGCACGGCTTTGTACCCGCACGAGGGCGCGTGCGAGCCACGCATGACTCGATAGGTGAATTAATTAAACGAGAATCGAGCGGCGAATGGCGTTTTTGCCGCTTTCGGTCAGTGGCGATTGATGAAAGGTAAACATTGGGCCTTTTTTCGAGTGATCGAGCGTACGTTTGGTGGAAAATGGACCAAGAGAAATTTCACCTTATTGATTTAGATATTCGAAGGCCTGATTGCAATGGATTCGCGTAAATCTAATTTACGATATCGTCATTGATTGGACTTAACGATGTAAATTTTTAGATTTTTTTGTATTTATTTTTCAATATTGAGTTTTTTTTCGTGACGAGTGCTTGATTACTGTTATCTAGAAATTGAAAATCTATTTACAGAGAACGATCTCTTGTCACGTGCAACTCAAAAAATTTTTTCTTATTCTACAATATAATTTTTTTTAGTTTTAATGAATCTATTTTTCTTTCTTAGCTTATTTTGTTAAAAATAAAATCATAATTTCATCTTTGATTAATATTGACTTATAATAAACTTTTCATGTTCAAATGAGTTAAAATTTAATTTTTGCTTCAATTTAAAGGGTAAACATAAATATTATTATCCTTTTTTTTTCTAAAATAAAGGTGGACAGTTCTACCACCGAACCTTTTTTGCAGTTCTGTGAGAATGGCGTATCTGCATAATAAGGAAAATTTTAATGCATAACAATTCGAGTTAGTTCAGCTTAAAAATTCAGTTGAAATCGTCCTCATTCAAAATCCGAGTTGGAGTTTTCATTCTCTTAAAATAGTTCAGTTTAAAGTAATTGTCATGATAAATCTAACTTACTAGTAGAGACCACAAAATTTGAATGACGGATTTTGTTCAGACTGAGAAAGGATCCTCCGATTACAGTCAAAATGAGTCCTGCGAAGTTTTAGAGCATAATGCTTTCCTATTGATAGAGAAGATATGATACTGTCTTATTTACAAATTAGTATATTTTCTTGTATTCAATTGAATATACTGTGTGTAGTCAGATAAACTTTTTCAAGCAAATCTCTAGTTTCATTTTGGGACTGTATTCCTTAAAAGAATATGACAATTGAAACAAAAAAGTTGCAATTAGCATACATCCGCAGATGTATCGTTTCTTTGTTGTTGTGAATTAAAGTTCTGTACATTTATTGGAATTGACAATCAATCCAATCGCTCAAGTGAGTCGATTTGGCAATAACATGAAAATTATAAGTCTAAGGACATAAGTTCATTAGAACTTTTTTCCATATGTTGCTATTTTTTTTAAACGAGTTTAGCGCTAAAAGTATACGGATTTTCATTTAAAACATTCTTCTAACTACATACTACAGCAACTTTAAATGCAAGAAAGTGAACTAAATTGTAAATATAAGAAAGTATCCTATCTCAAAGATGGGAGAAACGTTCGGTCCTTAAACTTTGCGGGGCTAATTGCAAAGATTATCGAAGCTACCTCTCGCAGTCGCAACCAAATCCGTAATCCAAATGCTGGACTTGCAACAATCTTCATTGATAATTTTTAGTTGAGATCCCTTTTGTTACTAGTTGTAGTTTTCGTGGTATTGTTTACATCCGAAAAGCTCAGTTTAATGTTGTTTCAATAAATTTGAGAGTTTTGGCTTTTTGTGTTCAATAATATTTGGGTGTCGATATGATCTTGATTTATAAATTTTCTTCGATTTTCAAACATCTCGTCTTATAAAATTTGTATCATTAAACCAGAATGCGAATAAATTATACACTTCCATAATCATATCAATAAAGAACTATGGTATCATTTTAATTGCAGTATTTAAGCATTAGAACTATATTCGGTGGATGTATATGCAAGAAATCTCATAAATAATTAAGTATTCTTGAACATTATATATTATATATATATATATATTATATATATATATGTATTATATATATAACGCACAGCACCGCGCGCTCGCCACACCACCACACACCACACACACACACACCAACACACACATGTATGAGATCAGATCGACTTGAAAATATCAAGCAAATCGAATTGGATGAAAGGGGAGGGGGGAGAAGCATGCTTCGGCACCACGAAATTTCCAAACAGCAGTAATCGGGTCGAACTATTTAAGGCTCGCTCCGTGGTGGAGAAACTTCGGGCGACGCTCCCGACCTCGCCCGCCCCTCACCGCGACTGGGTTCGCTATTATACGTACAGCGAGGAGGGGGCGCGTAGACCACGACCACGGTAGTGCCGCTCGGGCCGTATCTTCGTGAAAATTGGATTAAGCGCTGGCGTCGGCGGGACCGAGCCCGATCTAAATCCGCCACGAGGGACGACGAACGCCGCACCGCCACCCAGCCCCGGCACATCGAGGCGAAGCCTATGCGGGGTTATCCCGCGTATATGTTCACGTGAGGCAGGGTGCTTCCCCTCGATCTTTCTTCCCACCTCTCCCCCCTCTCTCTCTCTCTCACTCACTCACTCTTGCTCTATTGCTTTCCCCTCCCCATGTCAGATACGGCCAACCCGCTCCGCCCACCCTTAGTGGACGATCTGTCAGAATGAAACGCGGCTGCACATGCTTATACTATATATATATATATATTATATATATATATATATCTATATATATATATAAATGCTGAAACAAAGCGATCTGTGGACTGTTTCCTTTTTCCCGAGAGGAGGATCATGAAAAGTTTGATGCATTTTTCACGCCGAGCCAATCATATTAGGCCATCGACGAGTTTTATATACGGCGGCGTATATTTCCTGGATTGGATCTATTATTCTAAGCTTAATCAGATGGCCCGAGGTGTACAATGAATCTATTCCATCGTAAAAAATTGCTTTGTTTTCTTTTCACAATAGAACACTAAATTTATATTTAAGTGTATATTATTGCGTAAAGACATATTGATATATTGTACTAATAAATGCTTGCCAATAACACACCTCAGTTAAATAAAAGAGTTCGAAGAAACTTTACTTAAAGAATGGAAGACGATGTAATTAAACGCTAATCATCTCACAAACGATAATTGTGAATTTCATACGAAATAATCATAATTTAAATAATAATCATAAATAATCTAAAATTTAAAAAATATTGACAATAATAAGAAGGTTAAATTTAAATATGTTCATATAAATGATATTTTATATCCAAAGGCTATTAAATCAACTGTCAATTTAATTCATCTTAATTTAATGTCAGCGTTGACAATTTAAAATTTTTTATCGTCAAATCGAAACAAATAATGGAAAATTTACAATTTTACAAAAATATACTCTTTCAATAAGTATAATGCTTATTCGTCACTTTCAGTCAAAGGCCATCCAATCTGATGAGCAAAGTTGGTTCTCATTGAATGAGGTATCTGTTACTAAATTGAAAACAAATTGCTGCAGTTTTAGAACCAAACATTTATCTATTTAAAAAAGGCGATACTTGCTTATTGATAATTAGTATTTCTATCTGTGAATAGTTTAGTCAGGGGATGTTTGTTAAACGAGAAGTCGTACTTTTAGCACTGAATCCTAAGAAAAAATCAGATTTTAAGTAAAATACACGTACATCTGTTCATAGTTTCATAGTTATTGTGAATTGAAACTTAATAGAGCTTACTCATGTTAACGGATGGTATCCTACTAATGTAATATGTTTTTACAATGGGCTAAATTTCCGTTCTCAATAACTATGACTATGAAACTACACACATTTTCGGAAGTTCAAACTTTTTTACTTTTAGTATTATTTATTATTTGAATTGCTAATTCCAAAAAAAATTAATCTAACTACCTAGTATAAATCCATTTGCTCACTGTATGAAAGAAACCACTATATCTTTCGAATAAAAGAGGTTACGTTTCTTAATCTTTGCAAGACTCGTTTTACAGATAATCAGAGTTATTAATCTCCCTCAATATGGATCAAATCTGTTAATCATATGCCGTGACCTCTCCTTTCTAGAGAAATTTCTCCCATTAAATATGATTGATCTAATAAAAAATTAGATCGTGAGTGCTAAAAAATAGGTTACATATACCAAAAGAAACGATACAAGACCATCTGGTTAATGTCAATTTTGCCAGGCATGTTGATAAAATTTAGCCTCAATCATCAATGTAAGGGTATTATATAACATTAAAGTATGTTGAACACAACTATGGTGAGTAAAACGTACATATCGTAGGAATTGCGTAAGTAAGTTGGTCCTACTTAGGCTAGCAGATCTTTATAATAGTAGATCATTTCGAGTCCATTTGTCAGTTTTGATTTGGGGTTAATTATGTTTATCGTCACAGTTGTGTTCAAAGTAAGTTTTTATTACTTTTTTAATCAAATATAACTGATATTAATTAACAAATGAAATGATGCTAAGTTTGTTGACAAAATATCATCTGAAAAAATGATATACCCTCAAGTCACTTCAGTCATCGTAATATCTTCTATTATAATGCTCATCGAAAATGATTATTTTTTACGATTTTTTATCTAACTTCTATAATAGCATTACTATAAACTATAGAAGCTACGATGTATTGCATACAAGAAAGAACCTTTAAGTCGCGAATGAGGTTACGGATTAGTTATGAGTCAACCGCAGCATTTGAACTGGACTCGATCAATTTTGCTTCTGCCCCAAAAATTTCAGTGAACGATCGACGACGTCTCACCTTTTTCTCATTTCGGCTTAACGTCTCTTTTATATTTCAGCGTCGTTGCGTAATTCCGTTGACCGCAATGTTCAACCGCGCGCGGTCGGGTCGAAACTAAGCCCCCGACCATCAAATATAGTCCCGGCAATGGGTCGCTTAATATCAATTTACTCGGTCGCCCACGACATGCAAACTTTTTATTTTTTTACTTAAGTAATGAATACGCCAGGCATTGTCGGCTTCGACATTCCGGGGACTCGAGTGCATAAAGCACGGAAAAACAAAACATAGCCGCGGTCCACAGCGTGATTATTGTTATTATTATGTTCGAATTAATTGGAGAAACAATTTTCCCAATTACACGCGTATCATACGCAGGTGCAAGTTTGCAAAAACTGTTGATTAGTCCGGAGATCGTTTGGCGGAAGAAGACGAAAACAAAAACTAAAGATAGAGATTAAAATGAAACGTCTTTGGGTTAGCGAACCATGGGTCAAGCGATAACGCGAAAAGTGCAGAATTGGAACCGCGGAGATAAAAAGAGAGCAAAGCCGCAATTTTTTCTTTTTCGAAATTGCTGCCGAGTAGTGGTTATATATCTGCGCCGCGTGTAACGCGATGAGCTTTCTTTTAACTTCGCTACGTAGGCGGAAAACAATCTAAATGTAAAATAAACGTTCGTGCGAGATGGGAAAAATTAACATTTGAGGCGAAGTATAAGGAGAAAAAACAGGACGCGAATGTTCTCCTCGCGACTTATATATATATATATATATATATATATATATATATATATATATACTAATAAGGTTAGTAGAATTTTTGTGAATCGTCATCTATTCTGAGATGCGATAGAAAATGTTATAATATTTTTTTCGACTTCTAATCCAGTCTGGGTTAATTTTAATATTTTAATTTAGATTTTTAAACTTCGGTCCTATTAAAAATCAATAGAAATGAGAAGTAAACAATTTGATTATAATTTTTTTATTGTTATAACACTATATACTTTGGTAGATTTTAAAAGAATACAAGGTGTGTTCAAAAAGTAACGATAGTGTTTAAATTTCACTGGTTTGGAGAGTCCGCGTGTATAAAATTTTTTTTTATTATGTTGGTACGCATACCCCTAAAGTACGATAGAATATTCACCAATATTCAAAAAATGAAATAAAGTGTATTAAAAGTTTGTAAAATGTTAACGAAAGCTTATGCCGAGTCTGTTATGAGTAAAGCATGGATTTACGAGTGGTATAAGCGTTTCCAAGATGTTGCAAAAACATTGAAGATGACAAACCAATGAAAACGTGAAAAAAGTGAATGAAATGGTTATGAACGATCGCCGAATCGCAATCAGTGAAGTCGTTGATGATGTTGGCATATCAGTTGGCTCATGCCAGATGATCAGAACTACTAAAGCGTGTTATAATAGGTGACGAGACATGGGTTTACGGATATAATGTCAAAACTAAGGCTCAATCGTCCCAGCGGAGACATTCTGGATCGCCAAGACCGAAAAAGGCTCGACAATCGAAAATCGCCGAGCTCAAGAAATACGTCTAACGTTAGCGGCTGCTACTTAAAAAGTAAGCAATGAATATTGCTGAAACTTTTATCGTACTTCAGGGGCATGCGTACCAAAATAATAAAAAAAAATTTATATACAGGCGGACTCTCCAAACCCGCGAAATTTAAAAATTCTCGTTACTTTTTGAACCCATCTGGTATACGATACTAACGATCCCATTGTCCATGTCAAGTTTTTCAAAAACTTTGTTCCGACCACTTTATATTTGTGTAGTTCCCTTTAAAATTCAAAAATTTTGCCAAAATGTTACCAGAGAAAAATCATAATTTTATGATAATAACGTTCCTAATTGTTTTAATAACAATTTATAAGCAACCAAAAGAAAAACTCCATATTGATCTAGCCCTTCTCTGGTCGAGCTGTTCTGCTTATGCCCAAATTATTTCTCGCATACGTCCGTGCATCAATTAATGAAATATTAAACACAGTTTCGTTGAATGAATTCGAATATCATTCGAATGAATTATGGATTCAGTATAGGTTGAATGAGAAAATTTCATCCGTTGCCATAAAATGAAATTAATAACATATTATTTATGCATTTCATATATAAAAATTCTACAATCGAATTTTTATATGTAATGAAAATTATTACAACATTACAACTATTACAACTATTAGAACATAAAGTGAAGCTGCCTATGCTTACAAATAATATAACTTTAATGAATTCAAGTAAGAAATACATAATCTATAATATATATTTAATTTAAATAAGTGAAAAGAAAAGAGTAGTGAGAGATTTCATAAAAGTCTAAGACAGAAATATTCGTTTAAAAGGAATAAAGAAAGAGTTTAATATAAAAAAATAATTGAAGATTTTAAGAAATATACAAGAAATTCAATGAAAAAAAATTGAATTCGTGTAGATTGTTAATGATATATGCCATTGTTATTGTTCACTTAATTATGTGTAAAATACTAAATTAAAAACTGGAAAGGTGTACTCAGGAGAACAAATAAAACTATATCAATTGAGTTTAAATATTGTCTTTGCAAAAGTCTTTATTTAGGCATAAAAAAACCTCCATTAACTGAATGGAGGAAAAAAGCCGTTTACAAAATAAACCTTAAGATTACCTTTGAAGATATCGCTTGCATACCTCATACAAGAGAAACACACATACACTAATTATCACGTGGCCACGTGTGCGTATCACAAATCGCAAACACAAAGACTTTTCTTTTGTACACTTCTCGGCACTATTGCGTCAACGCGTAAAACACGACCTGCACTGCAGCTTAGCTAAAACAGTTCTGAACCTATTCCCTTGAATAAAGAACTATGCGACACTTGAATCGACTCTCTTCTCCCACTGGATTTGTCCGCGATGGCAGTTAAAGCAACCAATTAGAGAGCGCGTACGAAACAGTGCCCACTATATCATAAACGCATTCTATCAACATATACTAAAATGACGCACATATGAACTAAAGCTTACAAAACTTCTCTCTCGTAAATAACATTCGTCTTATATACTACAGAAAACTTAATATAAGCAAACATACCGCCCGCCTTCGTCCACCGGACGAATTACAAAGAAATAAATTTAATTAAGTGGTGAATTTGTTCATGTTCTCCGTTCTTCTGATGCTGTACTCGGTACCTGCAGAGCGCATACTCGTGTTATATGCCGCTTGAACACTCCGGTTGATGTTTTTATCGTAATTACTCTAACAAGCCCATCAGATCCAGGATGGACGTCAATAATTCGCCCTAATGGCCACTTTGTGGGAGGATAGCGGTCATCGCGGATCAAAACAAGTTCACCAATTTTAAAATTTTGAGAAGCATCGCGCCATTTTGATCTTTCTTGCAAATGACACAGATATTCTTTGGTCCATCTTTTCCAAAACTGGTTTCTTATACGCTGCATTAGTTGGTATCGATTGAGTCTTCCTTCTGGGACTAAAGGTGGCTCTTCATCTGGAACTAGGCCGGAAGTAGCTCCAATAAGAAAATGCGCCGGTGTTAGAGCGTTGAGGTCTTCCACGTCGTTTGAAAGAGGGCTCAGCGGACGCGAATTCAAGCAAGCCTCTATTTCGGTTAGAACTGTTGAAAACTCTTCGTATGTTAACGAGAGTTCATTAAAAGCCCGTTTTAAATGATATTTAGTGGATTTTACTCCCGCTTCCCATAAGCCACCGTAATGCGGCGTTGTAGGGGGAATAAATATCCACGATGTGCCGTCGTTTGCAAGAATTTCGGATATTTCTTGGTAAAAATTTGATGCTGACTTGAACATTGATTTTAATTCACTATCAGCTCCTTTAAAGGTCGTAGCGTTGTCGCTGTACAGATTTTTGCATATTCCTCGTCGACTGACAAATCTGCGATATGCTAAAATAAAAGAAGCTGTGGTGAGATCGCTAACTAGTTCGAGGTGGATGGCTCTAGTGGCGAAACAGATAAAAAGGGCAATGTACCCTTTGTAACAGCGAACTCCGCGTCCCCTAGACATTCGGATGAAAAATGGACCAGCGTAATCAAGCCCTGTGTTCGTAAAGGGGCGAGCCGGTGTGATTCTCGTTGTTGGTAGATCACCCATTAGCTGATGGGCCAGCTGAGGCTTAACACGTTGACATTTCACACATTTGTGAATTATACTATTTACTAATTTTTTACGACCTAAAATCCATACACACTGTAAAAGTACGTTTGATGTTAAGGTAGGCCCACCGTGAAGCGCGGCACGATGCGCGTATTCTACAAATAATCGACTGAGAGACGAACATCGCGGCAGAATTGGTGGGTGCTTCTGTTCTCGTGATAAATTCGAATGCGTAAGGCGACCCCCCACGCGTAAGATTCCGTCATCTTTATCTACCATTGGGTTTAATTTTAATAACTTATGGCGCTTAGCCAGAGGTTTCCCATTTTGCAACAAATTTATTTCTTGGCTGAATGCGTGCTTCTGAGCCAGCCGTATGACTACTGCGCGTGCTGTAAGTAGCTCGGCAGTAGTTAAAGCGATGGTTAGTGGGAGCAGCCCACTCTTGCGCCTTCGCAAGTTCACCAGTGGTCGCAGGCAATAGCTAACCACACGAATGAGTCTAGTTAGACTCGAAAACCTAGTAAGTATTTCTGGCTCAGATGCAGCAGACTGCGCATGTAAAACCCGCGTTTTTTCTAAAGAGCGTGGCCAATTTTCTTTCGATAATGAAAGCCACGATGGACCATACCACCACAGATTTGAAGACTTTAAATCGGCGGGATTAGAACCTCGCGTAGCTATATCAGCGGGATTATCTTTTGTAGAAACATGCGACCATACAGCAGAGGGCAGCTCCGTCTGTATGAATGAGACGCGATTAGCTATAAACGTCTTCCACGAGCAAGCATGTTTGCGCAACCATGTCAACACAATTTGGCTGTCCGACCACATATAAATTTCTAAATTACGAAAAAAATCTAATTTACGAATGTGATTCATAAGCTTAACTAGCAGAACTGCTCCGCATAATTCAAGATTAGGTATGCTTACAGTTCGTACTGGTGCTACCCTTGTTTTGGCGGTTAAAAGTGAAATCTGAAATAAATCGTTCCCCTTATTAACCCGAAGATAAACGACCGCCGCATAAGCACGCGACGATGCATCCGCAAATCCATGAAGCTGGCATGATGTATCAATATTTAACACGCCCAGCCAACGATCTATCGACAATTTAGGAAGAGACGCAAGCGAGTCGCGATACTTCAGCCATCGATCTCTTATTTCTGCCGGCAATGGGAAGTCCCATTCACATTTGAGGATCCACAGATCCTGCATCAAAATTTTTGCAGTTACCGTAACTGGCGAAAGCCACCCCAATGGGTCAAATAAGTGTGATATGCTTGATAGTATGGATCGCTTGGTCAACACTCCATTTGCGTCGACGGCCCTGAACGAGTTAAAGCTAAATACATCAAGCTTCGGATCCCAATTAATACCGAGCATTTTTATGATACTACCGCTTTCGATTTCTTTTATCGTACTTCCCTCGCCCTTTCGGATGCCTTCAGGTAATAGCTCAGCATGATTCGCGGCCCATTTATTCAAAACAATTCCCGCTAGCTTTAGAATTTCTTCGAGTTCGCTACGTTTTTTTATTGCACAAGAAAGATCATTTGATCCCGAAAAGGTATCATCTACGTAAGTGTTGCGTGTTAAACATCGAGCTCCGAGCGGGAAGCGCGATTTTTCATCATCAGCCAGCTGTAGCAGTGTACGTATAGCTAAGAAAGGTGCGCACGTAGTTCCGTATGTCACTGTAGTCAAACGATAATCGACCGGCGGTTCATTCGGGCTTGGTGACCAGACAATTCTTTGTAAATCTTGGTTTCTAGGCGCAACACGAATTTGTCTAAACATTTTAACTATGTCGGCCGTGAAAACAAACCGATATCTCCTCCAATTTAATAAAATCAAAGAAAGATCATTTTGTAATGCTGGGCCCGACAATAAAAAATTATTTAGACAAAATTTCTCTCGTGTATGTCGAGATGCGTCAAAAACTACACGTAATTTCCAATTTGACGGAGATGATTGTATTACAGCGTGGTGCGGTAAATACCAAGCAGAAGAATTGTCAATCTCGGAAGCGGGCACGCGCGACATATGTCCTAAATTAGCGTAGGCGTCCATGAACTCCCTATAAGCTTTGGAAAGTTGAGGGTCACGCTCAAAACGACGATGCAGACTCGCTAACGAAGCTACTGCCATTCTTCGCGTTTCATCGGCTACATGGGGAATTTCTTTCTTTAAGGGCAAATTGACAATGAAACGACCTTCGAAATCACGCGTGGTCGTTTCTTTAAAAAGTTTTTCGCAGATCTCGGCCTCAGGATTTATAGAAGTTTTAAGAGGAGGGAGCTCTTCAAGCAACCAAAATTTTTGCAAACAATCCTGCAGTTTTTCATCGGTAAAACAATGAAACGATTGTAAGGAACTTGAAGAAGAAAGCCCCGCCCGCCGTGAAGTCTGAGTTGCACCAGATAAGATCCAGCCAAATACCGTATCCTGAGCTATTAATTGTGAAGGGGAGATTGTTTTCAAACCGGGCTTTAAAAGTTTCCCATATATATTGGCTCCAATAATTAAATCGACGGTATTCGGTATATTAAAACATGGATCTGCCAAAGTAATACCTGTAAATTGCGAGAGGCTTATATTTAGTTCTTCACTAGCAGGCAATTTTGACGTCAGACGCGGGAGTAAAAGAGCGTCTGTTTCAAGACAAAATTTAGGGTCGAGTAGTGAGCATAATCGGAACTGAGTGGATGCGCGAGCCGTTCCAGTGGTCTTTCCCCCGAGACCAAACATTGAGACTTGCACCGATTCTCTCGGTAGTTGAAGTAGTTGCGCAACGGACTCAGATACAAAAGTTGCCTCCGAGCCTTGATCTAGAAGCGCACGGACGATTGTAGAACTTCCGTCAGGACCAACGATCTTTACTCGAGCCGTCGCGAGAATTACGCGTAAATTACTGCGCGATACGCATGCTGTTAATACCTTTACTGCATGTTCAGAGGTACTAGGGGTTTCTGTGTTAATCTCACTCGACTTTATCGCTTGATTAGTATTGCGCGTAGTTCGTATTTGCACATCATTGTGTAGCATCGTATGATGTTTACCTTTGCAGCTCTTACAACTGTTCTGCGATTTACATTCTCGCTGCATGTGTCGCCCTAAACAATTGTAGCAAAGATGTAATCGTCTAATTTCATCCCGTCTTTCCGAGATCGATTTTTTCCGAAAAGTGAAGCATTTCGCGATCGAGTGGTTCTCTCCACATAACGCACATTTCAGCGAAGATGAGTGTCCTAATGGAGTAGCGCTCGCATGGTGAATATTGCGTTGTTCTATTAATATTTTATTCGAAGTAGAACTACCTTTACTCGATCTAGCCTTTGCCATATCTACGACACTGTATGCCTGAGCGCGAGTTTCAAGAAATTTTGTAAAATCAGCAAAGGTTGGTAATTGTGAAAGCACTTCCGAGCCTATACCCGATTCTTGACATCTCTCATAATCTTTAGCGCTTAACACGGCTTCCCAAGCGATTCGCGACTTTCCGTCTAGGCGACTGCTCAGAATTTCTATAAACCATATATCCCACGTATCCACTGGCAACTTCATATTTCGGAGGGAACGATAAATTCGTTGTGCCTCATTAGCAAATGAACTTAATGCTTTAGCTGTGCCTTTCGTTAATACGGGAATATTTAATAATGCATTAATATATGCACTCACAGTGAATCGCGGTTTATTATAACGTGCTTCTAATGCTTTCCACGTCGAAGCATAATTCACGCTAGTAATTGGAATATCCTTCACTAGATCTGAAGCAGGCCCTTTTAAACAAGATTTCAAGTACTGTAACTTAGTCGCGTCCGAAACACGTGGTGCATCATGTACAAGCGCCTTGAATAAATCCGCAAAACTATTCCACTCCTCATACTCACCGGAGAAGGTCGGTAAATCAAATTTCGGAAGCTTCGCGGGTGTAGGGCCAGATTTATCGTTATTTTCAACCGGTGTATTAAGAGAAATAGTATTATCTACGATTGTGCTCTGATCCGATTCCGCAAGCTTCGATAACAGAAAATCGAGAGTTTTTTCCCAAGTTGACCTCATGTTTAAAAATGCATTGTTAATCACATAGGCATCTTGCTGGGCATCATCACGCGCTGTAATTTCTAAATGCGTACTGCGAACCTCGGACCAAATTTGATTCACCTCATCTATACGAGCTTGAACTATAACCTTGTTTAGTGTATTACTATTTCTAACAGAAGTATTTACAAGTTCGATTTCTACGAGTCGAGCAGCTTGCATTGCGGTCAGACGTTTAAGTAAAATCGGCGCCATAGTGTTTCAAAAATAAAATATAAAAATTAAATATTTCTTCACGATATTTGATTCTATTACCGCACTGATGTCGAGAAAGGCGTAGTTGCGCTGACAAACCGTGCGCGTTTCGTCAAAGGATCAAATTTCAAAGATAACAGAGTATTTACGTATTTTACGAACCCACTAATACGCGTTGTGCCTATGTAAACATCAAACGTTCTTTGTTTCAGAAAAAGATCTCACACTATTACAATAATATATGTAGATAATATAATTATTATATATCGTCACAAATTAATTATTAACTATTGTAGATAATTAAATATAACACTACTCTTAATTACGCTATTACTTTCTACTACTAACACTAATCTTAATTATAAGTAAAATATAAATTACCTTTATAATTGATTATAATCTTACAAATTATTACAAGGAATTATCTTCTATAACTAAATTAAAGCAAAGTAAATAAATATAAATAGAATTAATTGTAATATTATCAACTTACGATTTCGAACACCAATTATAAACGCTGATATAGTTTTATATGAGAAAAACCGAGCACACCTTCCTCACCCGGGGCACCAAAATGTTCACTTAATTATGTGTAAAATACTAAATTAAAAACTGGAAAGGTGTACTCAGGAGAACAAATAAAACTATATCAATTGAGTTTAAATATTGTCTTTGCAAAAGTCTTTATTTAGGCATAAAAAAACCTCCATTAACTGAATGGAGGAAAAAAGCCGTTTACAAAATAAACCTTAAGATTACCTTTGAAGATATCGCTTGCACACCTCATACAAGAGAAACACACATACACTAATTATCACGTGGCCACGTGTGCGTATCACAAATCGCAAACACAAAGACTTTTCTTTTGTACACTTCTCGGCACTATTGCGTCAACGCGTAAAACACGACCTGCACTGCAGCTTAGCTAAAACAGTTCTGAACCTATTCCCTTGAATAAAGAACTATGCGACACTTGAATCGACTCTCTTCTCCCACTGGATTTGTCCGCGATGGCAGTTAAAGCAACCAATTAGAGAGCGCGTACGAAACAGTGCCCACTATATCATAAACGCATTCTATCAACATATACTAAAATGACGCACATATGAACTAAAGCTTACAAAACTTCTCTCTCGTAAATAACATTCGTCTTATATACTACAGAAAACTTAATATAAGCAAACAGTTATCTTTATAATTATAATTATAATTCTAGCATTTACATTTTTAAAAGATTAAAATTTCTAAGTGATCGGGATCAAGAACTTTTTCCATTCCTAGTAAACGCGTGCTAATAAGGCATTACCTATTTCTATTATCTACAACTTCAGAAAAAAAATCACGTAGAATTTATTCAGGAAGATGGATGGATTGAATAAGCAAAATTAACGATATGCATGGGATATCAGAAAATAAGGGAAAACTTACCAAGACAATTTTTACAATGCCGCATATACTAATGGTGTCGCTATAGATGATGTATAAACTATTAAAAGTGAGTATGATATATAAACATTAAAAGAAAAATGACTTACCTCATAATAGGATATAAGATAAACAACACAACCATAACATTCTGGAATTTAAATGCTTGTCGATAGTTTTCAGAAAATTCCGTCTCATATAAAAGAATCATCCATTATCACCCTCGCTTCTATAAAATAAGAACTATTGGTATATAAAATACTTTCTTATATATTTTATTTTCGAGTAATATCTGATTTTTACTGAATTTAAATTATTACTGTTTATAATATATCGCGGAGACAATCATTATTCAATTACGAGAGGACGATACAAGATTTTCATATAACGAGCATAGATCTGTCGAGTAATCATATATAATTCTGGAATTTGATGAAGAGAGCCTGAGCTCAAGATGCAAAGAAGCGCTGATAGTGCCGAAATTGGACAGCATTTGAATTCAAACGAGACAGTTGTGTCTATTCAAAAAGGGAGTGACAGCGAAAAGCGAAAGACGCAGTGAGGGAGGAAGAGAGAGAGAGAGAGAGAGAGAGAGGGAGGGAGAGAGAGAAAGAGATAGCTATTTAGAGAGCACAAATATCTTACTAATAATTCGGCACGTCAGATGTACATCAGCTATATTGAAGATAAGACTATTATAGACTATTATAAGCTTAACATATGTCTATCAGCTTCAAATGTTATATGCCTGTCTGTATGTGGATGTGTGTGTGAGTGTGAGTGTGTTTTTCAGCTCGCTCGCGCATTCGTGAATACCGAATAAATTGATAATAATTTAATTTTGCAAAACCGCATAGATATGTATACGAGCTTTGATGGTTTATTTAAATTTATGGTAATAGTTGTGTGATATTGCTCGGTTTACGCAGTCAAATTTAATAGATAATTCCATCGAGACGGCATTGGCGGCAATAACTAATATACCAGTATTCTTTGATACTATACTTGATTTTCTCGGATATACATATATATATATATCTAGCTGTACGGATAATTTCACGCTGAATTGCGCCCCGTATTGATTACACCCCTCCATGAGCAGGCATAGCGCGATATATAGTGAGTTCGGCATAACGAATTAAGTTATTCGTGTCATTGCACAACGACGGCATATTATATTAGGCTCGGTCGGTAGAAATTAATATATATATATATATATATATATATATATATATATATATATATATATATATTAAATATTGTTTATTGATCTCTTGTCTATTTAGGTGACAAACGAACCTTTCCCCTTGTTTCTTCTAAATATCTATGCTGAAGCAATGGGTCTTTAGATTTGTTAAATCAGCCCGCCCCATTTCATCTGAATATGGAATCATTTAAAACTACTTACGGATAGCAAATATGTACTCGTTTAAACAATTCCTACTCTAAAATATTGATGATTAAATCCTAAGAAATTATAGTGTACAGATATTCATAATTAATTTTTTAAAAACAAATTCTTGCAAAATAGAGTTTTTTGATATAGACTAATGTAATGTGACACTATATAAGAAATATGTTAAAAATTAATTAACAATTATATTAATAAATCACAGGCCTATGTAAATCCAAGATGCTATGAGCCAAAAGTTCGAAAAGCTAGATACTGAAAAAATATTGATGAATACCATAAAATCTTGTTTTAGGTTTTCAATGTATGGATTTTGAGATATCTGTCGCAATTCTATTGTTTTTGAGTTCATGGATACGGGATTTATGGACTTGGAATTTTTATGTTTGCGGTACGTGGCATCGAGTATTCAGATACATGGGTGAACATGAGTGCATCATGTTCATGAAAATCATGAAAAATTGGATTTCGATTCTAAAAATTTAAATTTCAAAATAATGTCTTTATGGGTTTGCTGCTAATAGATTGAGGGGATTTAGGTTTATTTTTGGTAGGATAAACCTGAATTGGTTTATTTTAATTGGTTAATTTGGTTTATTTCAGGTTTAAAAATGTATAGAACATTTATTTGGTCAAAAAGCTAAATTTTGTCATCATTTCGTTAAAAGAATCAATTCAGCTCCATTTTATACGTTTATCTTCTACTGGAACGGCTCGAAAATTCTCTTCGACCTCTCCACTGCTCGTCGAGATTACAAACTCCTTTTCTATACATCGATCCTTCTACGACAGGCGTCTTTAGACGCTTTAATTGATCACTCGCATTGTTCAACTCGCATATAAACATAATAAAATAAACAGAGCCAGTATTCGATGTATAGATCGAAGAGCCGAGAACGTGCACAAAGACGGACGTGCGTATGCAAGGGATCAAAAATTTTTCGCGCAATTCTGCTTTGCATCTATCTTTCCCTCTCTCTCGCGCGCACGCTCTCTCTCTCTCTCTCTCTCTCTCTCTCTCTCTATCAAGGCACTAATTGGATCTGAACGAGCGTCGAATCGCGCCTTGGCTGTCAGTAGCGTATAGCGAATACACGCCCGACCCCATCTCCCCCGTCTACTCTCCTTCGATCGTAAAGGCATTCCAGAGCCCGTGGACGTTCGCCGTTGTCGTCGCTGACCGACGCGCCGTGTTGAGAAGCACAAGCGCGGCGGGCGTTCGATGGCCGATGGATCGCGCATTGTATAATTAGTCCCTCGTTCTTTCTCGACGCTCGCGAGGAGAAAACGCAGGGAAGACGAGGAGACTCGCGAGTGTTGCAATGGGAATCTATTTAACTCGAGTGGTATACGTTATATGCCTGCGAGTGGGCTGGTTCCGTTGACGGGTGGTTTAGTGAGCGGCTGCTTTGTCCAGCTTTTTGCAGGAGGATCGATTGGGTAAGCCCTATTTCAGTGGGCAAATATGTCGAATAGATCAGAGAGAGAGAGGAGAGAGAGAGGAGAAAAAAAAGATAGAAAGTAGGAGAGAGATCTATGCCTTTTGTATGCACACAACACACATATATTATATATATATATATATATATCTATATTATATATATATATATATATATTGATAGATAGATAGCTTTGCTATGGCGAGACTTGCTCGTTGCTCGAATGTAGGATTATCGAAATCCTCTGGAAAATTTGTTGCTTTGCTCTTGCGATCTCTTTCTCCGATGGTGTATCTTTTTTTGTGTTTAACGTAGTCCTTTATTTACCTTTTATCTTCGGGACTAAAAGTTAGGCACGAGTGCGTTGCGAAAATTATGAAGACAGAACGCTCACAAGAGGGGAGACGGATTGATAAGGAAGACATGATACTGGTATACGTTTCGAACGGTGTGGACCGCATTCATCGATGTTCAAAAACGGGATGGAAAAAAAAGTTATCTAATATTATCTGAATTTTTATAAGATACTAAAAAAGGTGCGTATATTTTTCTACCTTCATTTGCTTTTAAATCATTGTATATTATTTTCTTATTCTGGAAAGATAAATAATTAAATAATTGTTAAAGACCGAGTTATTTTCTAATTAATGAGCTAGACTAGCTAATATCAAATGGAATCGAGAAGTTTGAAACTGCAAATCGACAAAAAATATTTTTTCATGATAAAGCAGTTTTTCGTTATATTTGATTCTTTGAAAATTAAAGATAAATTCTTAAAAACGCTCGAATCAATAAAAACAAAAAATCTCTTGTCCATGTTTCAAAAGTAGCACCTAAATTTCTGAATAGTTGGTGGCTTTCATACAGAGTCCTTCTTTTTATTTGATGTCGAGTACTTCGACCAAAAGCCTTGCGGTAATTCATTAATTTTAACTCCAAAATTGGAAATCGTATTGGAAAATTATACATGTAGATATATATATATATATATATATCATGACACACATATATAGACACCAAAACGTATCGTTGAATTAAACAGAAAAGTGCATGTTGCTACACAGACTTGGTTAAAATGCTCCAATAAAATAATGCTATAGTTGAGTCAACAACAATGATGGCAACTTATTACTCGTCATCGGTGAAAAAGATTTTTCTTTTATGATTAGCAAGAATAAAGATATTTTCAAATCCATCCCTAATTTGAAAAAATTATTTTCCATAAATATCAATTGAAATTTACAGTTTCTTCTCCATTATTATATTTACATTAAAAGTCATATATACAAAACTAAAGATAATTTTCTATTTACATTAGGCACAAAAAATTATAAATCACATACTTTATTATTTACAATTATCTTTAGGTATGCATCTGATAGATTATATTATTTTATTTAAAAAATTAAGTTTCAAGATGTTAGCAACCCTGTGCAATTATTTAAAATACACTTACACGTTAGAGATATTTACTAAAATGGAGAAAAGTAAAAAATATAACATTACTTTTATTTAAAAAATGCAACTATAATATAATTTAGCTATATAATTCAATATAAATTTGAATTTTGTATATTACATCTACATAGAATCTTAAGTACTAGAAAGAATTTAATATTACATAAATGTCTCATTATAATGTTCCATTTTTTATATACCTGAGTGGTATCATGTTCATGAAAATCAAGAAAAATTGGATTTCGATTCAAAGAATTTTAAAATCTGTGGTAAAAAATAATGTTTTTTATGTATATTTAATATTTAAGGTAACTCTAACAATATAATGTTCAAACAAAATATCTAGAATTTTGAAATGCGATCACTTATTAAAATCATAGTTCAAATTACTTGCATTGTATGTAACAAGCAACCTTATATTATTATACTAAAGTTTGATTTCGTTGATAAAAATATATGATTAAACTAAACATTATAAATCTTCATTTAAAAAAAAAATTATGAAAAAACAGCCAAATAATTCAACGTTGCCTTTTTTAATATTTTGAAACTATCGCGCAATTGTTTTCTTCTTCCTTTACTTTCGCAGCATATTAATAGCAATAACTCTGGAGAACCTCTTGAAAATTGCATAAATCATTGTATATGCAATTGAAGCACAATACATCAAACTTACAATGGGAGGTCATCAGATATGGGTCATGGATTTGGTCCGCTGATTAGTTTTCGAATGAGTCTATGTAAAGTTATAAGATCTAACACTGTCCCGTTCCCCCTAGATATGGTAATTTGTTGTTAACCAATAGTTCGTCCCTCCAAATTCATATTATAATACTATGTAGTGAGAATTCATTTTTCGTGAATTAAAACAAAAGATAACGACAATGCATAATAACATTTAAAAAAAAAATCTAATATCTAAGAATCCACAGCTACCTATAGTTATTGTTTATTAACTCTGATTTGAATTATACATATATTTGAAACATTGACAATTATATCACTGCTATAAAAAACTAAAATTTCAGTATTTAAAGAATGTATATTCACTACTATCTCATTTCCAGTATTCAAGTAAAGTTTATGAGTTTTCATTAAGAAAATTTTTTAACAATACCTAGTATATCAAGTTGAAATAGAGAAAAGTTCTAACTGTAAGTAAGACACTATTTCTTAGAAATGAAACAGTGTTAAGCACTAAAACTTTTTACAGGTCTCCTTTTCGAGGTAATCAGAGTTATGTCCTTAAACTTCGACCGAAGTCATGATCTCTCTCACTATAAAATACCTGCGGGTTTAAAAAATAAATACTAAGAAAAAAAATTGCAATTTATTTTTTCATATAAATTTATTAAGTGGATATTTCGAAATAATATATCTATATATATATATACATACATATATAATTTTTTCTTGTTCCTAGATTTCTCTCTGTCAGAAATACCAGGAGCTTAATTTGCACACATACGTGCGCTCGCTCACACGCACGCACACACGCGTGTGCACAGACGCACATGAACTTGTATAAATAGTATAAATTGAAGAAAGTACAAATGTGATAGTAAACAACTATTATATGTCGGCAAATCGAGACTCTCAAACTGAACAGAGCTCATTTGGATGATAATGATCATCAATCTAGATCCAATCGAGTATTCGTAACGGGCAACCACTCCTTGTTAGACAAAGATGTCTGGCACCCAAATCGCATGTATTCAATTTGTAAAAGGGAATATAATAATTTTTTAGGCTGAATCATTTATTTTTCTATTAATTATAGATACGCAAAACATAATTTAAATTCTTGTTGAATGAATTTTTTTATTGATGTCTGGTGAAAAAATAAGCTACAATGTTTCATCGACTATGATTGTCAACCACTTTGGTGTCCATATACAACATGTGTAACAAGAACTTATTAATAACATTTTAACAACGCTTTTATCAGACTTTTAATCCTTACTCGATGAAAAAGAAATTAAATTATTTTTTACACGTCAAGAAACGACGAATTATAATTCAATTTGACATTATTCTGGAGCTCTTTAAATGTGACTCGACTTGCTATACGTGCCTTGTGTTCACAACTTAAGGAGATTCCTGGCTCAAATGTTGAGCAGGTGATAATGGCTATTCTTATTAATTAACGTACAGCGAATCCGATGATATAATTATTCTATTTAAAATTCATTGTACGTGCAAAATAATAAAATTGAGTTGAAAAAAGCGATTTCTGTATATCTCATAAATGTACATGGGCTTTTATGGAATACAGAAAAACAAAACGGTCAAAAGTATTCTTTGATGAGAAAGAAAAGAGTGTTGACGAGTACAAAACAATGATTTGAGACGTCCGTTTTCTTAAACATCATAATTTTAAATTTAAATTATTACATGCAAAATGCAATAGTGTCATAAAGTAATCGTAGGGAGAAAACTCTTCGTAGGGAGCTGGATATGCGCAGAGAACTGACAGCGTCTGATTACTTTTATTTACAGATTTATGTATAACACCTGAATCTTATGAAATAATGAAATTAAAGACTATTTGAAAAAATATAAAAAGTTAATGGATAATAATAATTACACTAGACTGTAATTAAATTCTTTTTTGTTTGTTTAATCTTAAAATTACATATTGATTTTTGTTTTTATCAATTGCTTTTATTTGTAAACATTGACTACTGCGGCAGTGGAAGAAATCTCCTAGTTCAATGTTTCCTTTAAGTCAAACACAGCAGTCCTTACAAAATATTCTCTTCCAAAAGTTTCCAACAGCAAAGCATTGGAAAAAGATTATTAGATATAAAACAGACTCATCTTCCCAAATATACTCAGCATAGAGATTTCCCGTGTTCTTTTATACTGGCTTTCGCTTAATTCAGAAATTAAGAATATCTGAGCGTGCTCTATTCGTGAAACTGTTTCAAAGGATTATGTTGAAGTACACAAGTAAAAAATAACGAATTGTATAATATAACGATATATAATTTCTATACTAAAGTCTCAAGAAAAAGTTTAATACTTAACTAAGAAAAATAATAATATTTTATTAATTTTGGGTGGTGGACGTTTATTCTTTCGAAGAGAATCTTTCACGAGTACTTTACATTTTTTCTCTAAGGCTCCTGGAGAAATTATCTGCAATTTCAGCGACTGAGGGCAATAAATGGGTCTAACAATGTGTCCATTGATGTCTAACTATTTTTATCGGATGCCTGTAACAAAGATATTACCATAGATCCAACGTTGGTATTGCCGATATCGATAATTAATTGATGATACAAAGCTTGGATAACTGGATCAATTCTGTTCATCAAAGCATGTAGAAGAATATTTAACAGTCTTTTAATAAGATTAATTTCATTTAATTAATTAATTTAATTTAATTTTAATACTTATTAAATTAATATGCTGTGTGTGTGTGTGTGAATATGTTTAATGTGTTTTAAGTAATTAAGTAATATTACGAATAAAACCTTTTATATATTTAAATAATAAAATTGTATATTAAATTAGTAATGAAAAATTCTTTTCAATAGCAAAAAATTTGAGAATAAAAATAACAAATTTTTTTTACAGTGTGTTTTGATATAGATTTCTGTTGTCTTTCTCTTCGGGGTCTTTATGAAAAAATTAATTTTTAATATTGTTCCAATAAAAACCGAAGCCATCGAAACATCGCTAAAGACAGTATTTGTAATTTGTATCTATAACATTGTCTGACCTCAAAAAAAGGCCTAGTTTGATATTACACTTCTAATACAAAGAGTCAACGTTACCGTTG
>JACCIC010000453.1:0-25415 GCA_018907035.1 Sycobia sp. Sy_11
GGTAAACTATATTATTTATGTCATAAAAATTTAAATTTAATACCTCTCTTAAATTTAGTAGAAGTAATTTATCTTAATTGATGATTTATGACTAATTTAAATAGGTTTAGGGCAAGCTATATAATTTTTCATAAAAAATCTAAATTTAAAACCTCTATTAAATTTAGTAGAAGTAATTTATCTTAATTTATGATTTATAAGAAATTTAAATAGATTTAGGGTAAGCTATATAATTTATGTCATAACAAATATAAGTTGATACCTCTATTAAATTTAGTAAATTTAATTAATCTCAATTTATGATTTATGAGAAATTTCAATAGGTTTACGGCAAGCTATATAATTTATGTCATAAAAAATCTAGATTTAAAACCTCTATTAAATTTATTGGAATTGCCTAATGTTAATTGATAAATTATCAGTAATAAATTTAAATAGGTTTAGGGTAAACTATATAATTTATATCATAAAAGATCTCAATTTAAAACCTCTATTAAATTTAGTAAATTTGCCTAACGTTAATTGATAAATTCTGAGTATTTGAAATAGGTTTAGGGTAAGCTATATAATTTATGTCAAAAAAATCTAAATGTAATACCTCCATTAAATTTAGTAGAATTAATGAATTTAATTGATGATATATGAGTAATTTAAATAGGTTTAGGGTAAACTATAAAGTTTATGTCATAAAAATTCTAAACTTATTACCTCTATTAAATTTAGTAAATTTAATTAATCTCAATTTATGCTTTATGAGAAATTTAAATAGGTTTAGGGCAAGCTATATAATTTATGTCATAAAAAATATAAGTTGATACCTCTATTAAATTTTGTAAAATAAATCAAACTTAATTGATGATTTATGAGTAATTCAGAAAGGTTTAGGGTAAACTGTAGAATTTTTCATTAAAAATCTAAATTTAAAACCTCTATTAAATTTAGTTGAATTATTTAATGTTAATTGATGAATTATGAGTAATTGAAATAAGGTTCTGGGTAAACTATATTATTTATGTCATAAAAAATTTAAATTTAATACCTCTCTTAAATTTAGTAGAAGTAATTTATCTTAATTGATGATTTATGACTAATTTAAATAGGTTTAGGGCAAGCTATATAATTTTTCATAAAAAATCTAAATTTAAAACCTCTATTAAATTTAGTAGAAGTAATTTATCTTAATTTATGATTTATAAGAAATTTAAATAGATTTAGGGTAAGCTATATAATTTATGTCATAACAAATATAAGTTGATACCTCTATTAAATTTAGTAAATTTAATTAATCTCAATTTATGATTTATGAGAAATTTCAATAGGTTTACGGCAAGCTATATAATTTATGTCATAAAAAATCTAAATTTAAAACCTCTATTAAATTTATTGGAATTGCCTAATGTTAATTGATAAATTATCAGTAATAAATTTAAATAGGTTTAGGGTAAACTATATAATTTATGTCATAAAAAATCTAAATGTAATACCTCCATTAAATTTAGTAGAATTAATGAATTTAATTGATGATTTATGAGAAATTTAAATAGGTTTAGGGTAAACTATAAAGTTTATGTCATAAAAATTCTAAACTTATTACCTCTATTAAATTTAGTAAATTTAATTAATCTCAATTTATGATTTATGGGAAATTTAAATAGGTTTAGGGCAAGCTATATAATTTATGTCATAAAAAATGTAAATTTAGTAGCTCTATTAAATATAGCAAAATTAATTAATCTCAATTGATGATTTATCAGAAATTTAAATAGGTTTAGGGTAAACTATATAGTTTATGTCATAAAAAATCAAAACTTATTACCTCTATTCAATTTCGTCAAATTGATCCATCTTAATTGATGATTTACGAGTAATTTAATTAGGTTTAGAGTAAACTATATAATTTATGTCATAAAAAACCTAATTTTAATACCTCTCTTAAATTTAGTAGAAGTAATTTATCTTAATTGATGATTTATGAGTAACTTAAAAAGGTTTAGGGTAAACTATAGAATTTTTCATAAAAAATCTAAATTTAAAACCTCTATTAAATTTAGTAGAAGTGCCTAATGTTAATTGATAAATTATGATTAATTTAAACGCGTTTAGGGTAAACTATATAATTTATGTCATAAAAAATATATGTTAATACCTCTATTAAATTGAGTAGAATTATTTAATGTTAATTGATGAATTATGAGTAATTGAAATAGGTTTAGGCTAAGCTATATAATTTATGTCATAAAAAATGTAAGTTTAATACCTCTATTGAATTTAGTAGAATTAATTAATTTAATTGATGATTTCTGAGTAATTTAAATAGGTTTAGGGTAAGGTATATAATATATGTAATAAAAAATCTAAATTTAATACCTCTATTGAATTTAGTAGAATTAATTAATCTCAATTGATGATTTCTGAGTAATTTAAATAAGTTTAGGGCAATCTATATAATTTATGTCATAAAAAATATAAGTTGATACCTCTATTGAATTTAGTAGAAGTAATTAATCTTAATTGATGATTTATGAGTAATGTAGAAAGGTTTAGGGTAAACTATATTATGTATGTCATAAAAAATCTAAATTTAATACCTCTCTTCAATTTAGTAGAAGTAATTTATCTTAATTGATGATTTATGAGTAATTTAAAAAGCTTTAGGGTAAGCTATAGAATTTTTCATAAAAAATCTAAATTTAAAACCTCTATTAAATTTAGTAGAATTGCCTAATGTTAATTGATAAATTATGATTAATTTAAACGCGTTTAGGGTAACTATATAGTTTATGTCATCAAAAATCTAAACTTATTACCTCTATTAAATTTAGTGGAATTGCCTAATGTTAATCGATGATTTATCAGTAATTTAAATAGGTTTAGGGTAAACTATATAATTTATGTCATAAAAAATATAAGTTAATACCTCTAATAAATTGAGTAGAATTATTTAATGTTAATTGATGAATTATGAGTAATTGAAATAGGTTTAGGCTAAGCTATATAATTTATGTCATAAAAAATGTAAGTTTAATACCTCTATTAAATCTAGAAAAATTAATTAATCTCAATTGATGATTTATGAGAAATTTAAATAGGTTTAGGGCAAGCTATATAATTGATGTCATAAAAAAATATAAGTTGATACCTCTATTAAATTTAGTAGAAGTAATTAATCTTAATTGATGATTTATGAGTAATGTAGAAAGGTTTAGGCTAAGCTATATAATTTATATCATAAAAAATGTAACCTTAGTACCTCTATTAAATGTAGTAAAATTAATTAATCTCAATTGATGATTTATGAGAAATTTAAATAAGTTTAGGGCAATCTATATAATTTATGTCATAAAAAATATAAGTTGATACCTCTATTGAATTTAGTAGAAGTAATTAATCTTAATTGATGATTTATGAGTAATGTAGAAAGGTTTAGGGTAAGGTATATAATTTATGTCATAAAAAATCTAAATTTAATACCTCTATTGAATTTAGTAGAATTAATTAATTTAATTGATGATTTCTGAGTAATTTAAATAGGTTTAGGGTAAACTATATTATGTATGCCAACACTATACCAATGGTTACAACAACTCAGCGTGATGGTTGTTTGGATCTTTTCAAGCCCCAACCAACCATTTAAGGTTGCGGGTGTTGCGTCCAGCAACGACTTCGGATATATATATATATATATAGATATATACATACATATATATATATATATATATATATATATATATGTATATACGAATACACATATATATAGATATACGCATTTACGTATCTACGTATATACGGTCGTGCGTGTAAATATTTACACGAAAGGTCATCCCCTTGTAGTTTTTCGGGCCGGGAATGTGCGCGGAGTTTGAGCGAGGAGGAGAGTGAAATAGAAATTGATAGAAAGAAAGAAGAAAAGGGACGAGCTTCTGGCAACGTCGCGATTGCTCTGCCTACGGAATATATATATATATATATCTATATATATATATATATATATATATATCTGCGTATAAGATACGGAAAAAGAATATTCTAAAATTTTTCTTTGCCTGAAATTCGAAAAGTGCAGACAGCGTCGAGTGACGAACTGTGCACGCCCCCCCCCCGCAATAAAAGCCAGATGCGGCCCAAACGAGGCTGCCTGGCTGCGGGCCCGCCGTAATGCGGCGTGGGCTGAAATGCTTTCTCTCCTCCCCCCCTCGCCGATCGTACTTCCCCCCGCGCAAACTGGGGAGGAGTGGAAGGCGCGCTAATGCGACTTTTATGACCCCCTCCCCCTTTGTATACACTAAGGAATTTTGGGACGAAATACCAGCGAGAACGACACTACGAAGAAAACTACGAATTTTAAAAGCAATTTATATAATGAATTAATATTCGAAAATATAATACCTGCTTCGAAGTCTTTTTCTAATTTTAAATAATTATAATTATTATCGCGAGAACATACTTTTTGCGAACCGTAATTATTATTATAATATTAATTATTATTATAGTTTTTAATTATTATTAACAAAGTTAGTTATTATCTTGAGCGTTATCTTATTTTTAATCATTATTATAGTAAGGTTGATTATTATTATCAGTATTTATCTTATTATTTTAATTATTATTATTGTTATTACGTTAATTACTACTTTGCGAACCACAATTATTATTATAGTTTTTAATTATTATTATTATTATCAACAAAATTAGTTATTGTCTTGAGCGTTATCCTATTTTTAATCATTATTATAGTAAGGTTGATTATTATTATCATTGTTTATCTTATTAATTTAATTATTATTATTGTTATTACATTAATTACTATTAATCGTGCTTATCTTATTTGTAAATCATTCTTTTGATATTATTACCAAGATCATTATTATTAAGATTTTTACCATTACTATCAGTAGTTATTATTACAATTATTATTTCTAGTATTAATATTCAGGTTTTTAACGCGTATTCACCACTATAAAATGTAATAGTTCATAAGAGTATGTTATTTTATATTAGCATTATAGGTAATCAATAATTATTATTTTAATAATCATAATATTTTCAAATATTAAATAAGTTAGTTATAATTCACGACGACGCCTAGGTTCGCGCCATGTATTTATACGAAAAGTCTTTGTCGAGCAAAAGAGAAAGTAACAATCATAATAATATTTGTACGAGATGAAGGGAAGTATAATATTCCTATAATAAAAAAACGTCCCTTCATCTCTCCCACCACCATGTATTTTCTCAGCGGAGAAAATTTCGGCGGCGTCGCGCCCCGACTATAAATACGGGCCCGCTGGACCGCGAAAACCAGACTGCCGGTCGCGTTTGCGTAGCGTAGAAGTTATTTCTTGTATTTACGTAATACTATATAAAATTTTAAATGAAAAGTAAGCACTATATATATATTTTTCAAGTTCTTTTACCTTTGTATTCCGCGATACGCGCGCTTATTTTTAAGGCGGGAGACACGAGTCTAGGAGACAGAAAGCTGACGCTGGACCCGTAGACTCCGCAAAAGATAAGCGCGACGACCCGTGGTAATAGCGGGAGGCCGAACGCGTGCCGCTGCTACCCTTGGGGGATATTGGAGCCGTCGCCGCTCCAAGTCAGACACGCTGGGGTGAGAGCCGCCCGGGAGTGGCCTCTACCAGCGTCGAAACAGCACCGCGTCGCGCCGCGCCCTCGCGAAATAAGTGTATCCGCGATCTGCCCCGCGTGTCCCCGGCTTCAACACGCGAAAGCGTTGGCCGAAAAACAAGGGGGCATTGGCCGGTAAATAACGGCTTAAAATCGCCGTTAAGATTACCCGGGTGGCACCAACTTCGGTTGGACGTCACAAAAAAATTGGGGGCTCGTCCGGGATAGTTTATAGATCGCGGACTCTTTTTCTTTATTTTTCCTTTTTTCGCGTTTATTGATTAGTGTTAGGCCAGTTCGCGAAGCGAAGCGTAGGGCGTAGAGATAATTTAAACATTTTTTGTTTCTAATTTTTAGTGGCCGGGAAAGCCTGCAAACAGAAGAGAAATCGGGAGCACAAGAGGCGGCAACGGGAGACCCGTTTATTAATTCGAGGCCAAATTTTAGAAGCAGAGCAGGAAAACCGAGAAAGAAAAGGGCTAAACCGTGTTCCGGATCGGGAACTAGAGGACACGGTTTGGAGAATTTATCGGCCTTATCTGCGAGAACTCGCGGCGCGGCGGCCAATAAAACGGGAAACCGTTTGTCTGCCACCCCCAGGGTTCGAGAATAAAAAAAGAGGTACTTACCGGCGTGATCAAGGCGCACCGAGCGCCCAGGGAAATCCGCCGCGGCGTGGCATGTTCGGGACCTCCGGACCGCCTCAACCGGTCGTTAACCGGCCGCTGACGCTGATATACCCCCCGTTGACGCGCTTGCCTCCGCTGGCGGAGTTAATCCGCCCTGCAACTGGTGTGACAACCGGCGCCATCGTCGAACCTCCGCGGCCGCGACAACGCGAGATCGGCAGCCACCCGACGGACGACGGAAGGATCCACGGAGCTCACGTTAACGAAGCTCATCGCCGACCTACCATCAGCGCTGCCCGTCGCACCGCAGAGCACCGTAGCGCACCTGACTGCGCCGCCGCCCGGTGTTACGGCATCTCTCTCTCTTGACGCGCCGCCGCCAGCCGACTACCTCAGCGCAGCGCAGCGCACCTGACTGCGCCGCCGCCCGGTGTTGCGCCCTCTCTCTGTCTTGACGCGCCGCCGCCAGCCGCCGCCGACCGACTACCGCAGCGCAGCGCCTCTCTCTCTCTTGAAGCGCCGCCGCCAGCCGCCGCTGGCCGACTACCTCAGCGCAGCGCAGCGCACCTGACTGCGCCGCCGCCCGGTGTTGCGGCATCTCTCTCTCTTGACGCGCCGCCGCCAGCCGCCGCCGACCGACTACCGCAGCGCAGCGTCTCTCTCTCTCTTGAAGCGCCGCTGCCAGCCGCCGCCGGCCGACTACCTCAGCGCAGCGCAGCGCACCTGACTGCGCCGCTACCCGGTGTTGCGCCCTCTCTCTCTTTCTTGATGCGCCGCCGCTAGCGGCAGCGCGACAAGCCGACGGAAGAAGAACTCCGCGCCGCAGAGGAGCGACGGAGCCGGGAAAAGGGGGATCAGGCAACCGACCACGGTATACCGGCCCCAAGCGCCGTCCAAGAATCGGGTGATCCACCCAGCCGTGCGGGACTTGCGGGGTGGAAGAGGAAACTATTTTTTAATTCCGACAGCGAGAGCGAAAGCGACGATTAATTCAATTGAATCGTGTATGCATATATAGGCACTATATAATTTTTTTTAATAAACGAATTTACCAGAAATACCTCTTTATTTGTGTGTTGTACCATATTTCCCTTTCCCACTTCCACTTCCCATTTTCCTTTTAACTAGATATTAATTTTATTATTGCTTTCGGTTTTTCTTTGTTTTTAACCAATTATCTTTAACTTTAATTCTTTATTCTTAATATTTATTAATTTTAATTTTTCTCTTTCTTATCCTTCCTTTTTTTTTAATATATTTGTTAAAAACTGATTTTTTTTTTACTTTTAACTTATTTATTAACAGTATTTTTTTTTTCTTTTCTTTTTTTTCTTAGCTGAATTCTAATATTACTTTGCCACTATTATTATTAATTTTAGTAATTTTAACTTTTATTTTTCAAATTTACTTTTATTCTAACCTTTCATTCCTTTTTTTTCAAATATTTTTCTTTCTCTTAACTTATTTTATAACGATATATTTTTTTTTCTCTCTTTTTAAACTCTTTTAATTATAATTTTAATCTAGATTTTAAGTTTAATCCGTTTAATTTTTAATCTTTATTTAAATTACCATTTTTGATTCTTAATATTTTGTTTCCTTTTAATCCTTTTATTGTTTTAAACCTTGACTTTAACTATTTTTTTTTCTATTTATTGATTTATTTATTTAGTTATTTTTCCTTGAATCATTAATCTTTCTCTTTGATTTTTTTTTCTCTCAACTAATTTTTATTTTTTTTTAATAGTTTTGTTTATAATTCTTTTGTTTTATTTTGATACCCTTTCTCTCTCCCTATATATACACCGTCGCTCTCTCGTTATCTAAATGGTAGGGCTAAATAGAGACCCCCCCGCGCCGAGCGAGGAAAGGTTAGAAACTATAGAAGAGCGAGTTAGTTCCCACCACAGGGCGCTTTGTATGGTAGGAACGCTGTCGCGAAATAACCGTACATATATCGAAGAATTACAAGAGGCCTGTGTGGAGACACATAGGAATACCAATTTCTTGTTGCGAAAAATTACCAGCGTAGAAGAGCGAGTAGAGGGGCTGGAAAAAGAAAATGAGGAATTGAAAGCTTGGTTGGAAAAAACCTGGCACGCGCTTTCAGGGAACTGAACGATAAACGGTCCGTAAGCGAGTCAGATATAGAATTCCTGGAAGAAGCCGTTAGGCAGCTAAATTTGAACGACTAAGAAAGGAGGAAACATTACTAATTATTATATTAATAATAAAGTTATATAAGCGGTACGGTCGTTAACTAGCCCTGCATTAATCTTATAACGTTATAATGCTTTTTAATTAATAAGTTACTAACTTCAGTTATTATAATTATTATTATTATATAATTATTATTAATAAATTATTATTATTATTATATTATAATTAAAATTATTATTATTATTATATTATAATTAAAATTATTATTATTATTATATAATTATCGATTTTAACGCGAAAATTTGACACCAGCTATATAATAAAGACGCATGTCTGAACAGCGTGTCACTAGAAGTCGGGCAGATAAGAATAAATTCTGCCTAGACTATATCGACAACGTCGACCCTTTTTCGCCAACTAAAGAGATCCCGAGGGATGTAGAAACAAAACCTCCACCGCGAGCGTTACAAGGAACGATCTATCTTTTGGAAGACTCTGTCCTAGAACTAACCGCGCAATCGGAAAAATCGGCTGATAATAAGCAAAAGGAAGAATCTAAAAACCCCGATATACATATATCAGACAATAACCGAGTTCACGTAACAATGCCTACGCAATCAGTCCCACTGAAGGACGTGCTTAAGGTGGTGCCTGTATTTGACGGGCGTAACATCACCGTGAGCGAGTTCTTCGAAGGCTGCGATGAAGCATTAGAAATCATAGAGGCGACCAATGAACCAAGTTTTGTGAGGTTGTTACGGGCACGCGTGACAGGGGAGGCAAGGCAAGCGATTCGCGGACAGACATTCAACACTGTCGCAGCTTTAAAAGATTATCTGGAGACCATATACGCGCCTCCTCAAACCGTTCATCAATTAATCGGCGAATTGGGAACGGAGTTCCAACGAGATAACGAAAATGTAATATCTTTTGCAAACCGCGTGAAAGATTTAGGCCGTCGACTCTTAGAGGCAGAGAGAGCCCATGTAGGCTCTGTAACGGAAGCCAATCGACGGGAAGCCGAAGCTATGTTGATCACTTGCTTTCGCAAAGGATTAAAGAAAGAAATAGATAGGAGTATCGGTGCAGCGGCCACCGATCTCAACGCTGTTATAAATAAAGCCATACAAGAAGAAAGAGATCTCGACGAGCGTACATTGCTAAGAGATCTGAGCCGTAAGCTTACAATTCGAGGTAAAGAAGATAAGAAAAGGGCATATGTCTGCCAATTAGACCAACCTGCTACTGAGCAACGAAAGGTAACATGCGAGCGTTGCGGGCGATTCGGACATCAAGCTCGCAATTGTCCAACACACGGAGCAAATAAGTCGCTCACGACTATATGCCAGCTGTGTGATGCAGCGGGACACGTAGCTATCGCCTGCCCCAACCGCGTCACGTGCCAAATATGCAATTTAAGATGCCATACAGCCAAAAACTGTAGGCCTCCTGAGAGATGTTTTCGGTGTAAGGAGCCCGGACATAGAGCGGGATCGTGTCCACTGAATGCCAGAACAGGAGCTCATCAGCAAAATAATACCCCTTACCGGGCGATTTGCAGGAAATGCAATCGACCTGGACACATAACCTCGTCCTGCCCCTCCTCGTAAAGCTGCGCCTACTGCAAAAATAGGAGGCACCATATAAACGAATGCAGGAAACGTATGTATAATGAGAAAATGCGAACGGGAAACTTGAACGTTGCCTCCATGCCCAGAGCGCAGCCAATGGCACCGCTCGACACTATGCGCTCTACCAATGTTGCAAGGATGGAGGAGGAAGCATCCGAGTTGCAACCACTGTAAGGGCAGAAGTGCTACCCCATGTCATCTTAAAATTCGGAATTGAGAAGATCACATTTTTAATCGACTCAGGTTCACATGGGAACATTATTAAGCAAGGGAAACTGCCAGACGGTATAGCTATCGACACGACCGCGGTTACGAGATTAAAAGGAATAACGTATAATATGATCAAATCTCTAGGTACCGCTCTAATTAAAGGTTTCAGTATGTCGTTAAGCTTCCACGTTGTAGAGGAAAATTTTAAACTTCCGTATGATGGCATATTGGGGATGAACTTCCTCGTCCAACTTGAGGCAATAGCAGATTTCAAAAGAAATGTGTTAAAGATCAGAGATCACGAACTTACGTTAGGCTTTGAGAACGATCCGGGGCGGAACAACTCAAAAATACTCAATACTAATTTTTCCAGAAACCACAATAAGTTCTTATTTTTAGACTGGAACGGAGTATTAATTTTGATCGACACCGGATGCGAAGCGAGCATCATTAAGGCCAATGTACTACCGTCAATAAACAACATTGACACAACCCACGAGACCTATCTAAAGGGAATTGATGGGTTATTGATGCCTACGCTCGGCGTCGTCCCGCTTAATATATTAGGTATAAAATCAAACGTAACTGTATTACCAAACAACAGCGCTATACCATATGATGCAATTTTAGGAACCGACTTTTTACGCAAGGCTAAAGCTGTTATTGATTTCGGAGAAATGATACTTATGATTAAAACTGAAAAAGCCAAATTAAATTTCCTGTGCGACGAGGATGTATTAACGTATTATAACATAGAACCCGAATTAGGAGCACCATGTGATACGGAATTTGAAAATTTGAAATCTCTAATGCGGTTCGATAATACTAATTTCCAAGAGTTTGACTGGAGTAACGGAGACTACAATAATCTTTTTTTAGCGTCCGAACTATGCGAGGACCTATCCAAATACTCTGACCGTCTAAATAATTTAATAAATCTCACTCAAATTGATAAGTTAGAGGAAAAAGAATACGAACAAGCGGCGAAATTGTTGAGAAATAACTCGGATCGGTTTTATCTCGAGGGTGACGAGCTTACTACAACTAACGTAGTGGCTCATAAGATCCCCACAACCGACGATACTCCAGTGAGTACGCGTCAATACAGATTGCCGCATGCTCTGAAAGATGAAGTGAACCGACAAGTGAACGAATTACTGCAGAAAGGCGTAATCAGGCACTCTAGAAGTAGCTATTCATCAGCGCTTTGGGTCGTACCGAAAAAACAGTCGGCTGATAATAAACCACGCTGGCGTGTCGTAGTAGATTTTCGTCCTCTTAACGAGAAAACGGTAGCAATGGCTTACCCGCTTCCCAATATTGTCGAAATACTCGATACTGTTGGTGCTGCTGAATACTACACCGTCATGGATTGTGTCTCTGGATTCCATCAAATACCGATGAGTCCCGAGGACATGCATAAAACTGCTTTTTCTACTCCCGACTGGGATTTTGAGTTCGTGCGAATACCCTTTGGTTTGAAGAATGCAGACGTGGAATATCAGCGCGCGATGAACTTTACGCTCGAGGGCCTTATTGGCAAGGGCGTGTTCGTCTATATGGACGACATAGTAATCTATGCCAAGTCGTTAAAGGAACACGAAATATTGTTCAATGAAGTCATGGAAAGATTACGCAAGGCAAACTGGAAGCTTGAACCGGGAAAATGCAAAATTCTACAACGAAAAGTAGCATACTTAGGACACGTTCTTAGTGAGAATGGGCTGGCGCCCGACCCAAAGAATCTAGAAGCGGTAGAACGATTCCCGCTTCCTAAACGTATAAAGAACATTCGACAATTTTTAGGCCTAGCTGGTCACTATCGTAGGTTTATTAAGGATTTCGCAAAAATTTCTAAACCGCTTACAAAACTCTTGCAAAGCAACGAACCATTTGTCTGGGGAGAGAACGCAGAAAATGCGTTTCTACACCTAAAAAAGGCTTTATGCACAGCGCCTGTACTGCGATTTCCCGATATGGATCAGCCATTTATAATCACAACGGACGCGTCGGGTTATGCTATTGGTGGCATCCTATCACAAGGGAAACTCGGTAGAGATCAACCGATCGCCTATACGTCACGCATTTTACGCGGACCCGAGTTACGCTACGAGGTGTTTGAGAAGGAAGCACTAGCTATGCTTCATTCGGTGCAGACTTTTAGGCCGTACGTGTTTGGACGTACGTTCACCCTTGTGACTGACCACCAGCCACTCGTGTGGTTCAAAACAGCAGATTTGAATACACGAGTAATAAAATGGAGGTTCAATCTATCAGAGTACGACTATAAGGTTGTTTACAATCCGGGGAAGACAAATGTGCACGCCGATGCATTGTCTCGTAACCCTGTCGAAAATGTAAACGCAGTCACTCGTGCACAAAAGGACAGGCTTCTTAATCTGGGTAGACCATTTACAAATCCTGAAATTCCAGGTTCCCCCTTAACTGAACGTCATAGGTCCCCAAAAGAATCTCGAGAAGAAAACGGCTATATTAAGAAACCACATATTTCTAAGTTTTCAAAAAGAGTCCAAGATTTTTCAGAGTTCGATAAGGAGAAAGCAATTCATGCTAATTTTTCTAAGTTGGGAGCAGATACCGCTAATTTGAAAGAGAAAATTTTAAGAAAAAACAGAAGGAAGCGAAGAAGATCGAAGGTCCAGAATGTAAAAATAAATAATAACGATAAGATGAAGAAAGGTACAGAAGAAGCAATCGAAACCCGTCCGCAACGACGTAAAACTACGAACCAAACCCAGAAATACAGTCCGGAAGCGCAAGGGACTAATAGAATGACTGCTGCGGTTGACACTTCCATTTTTAAACAGGGGGAAAGAGAAACCCCAGATCCGCATCAGATAGGAACTAATAACACTCGAACGCTTCGTAAACGCCACGGACGATCAATTAAAGAAGCTCGAGATGATGAAAAGCCGAGCAATGTTATCGAGGACAAATCGCGCAAATTAACGAAAAAGCAAAAGAATAAAAAACTTACTAAGTTGTATAAATCGAAAATTAATAAGCCAACATTCGTCCGAAAGAGCAAAGCAACAGATATTTTACAGAAAGGTAGTGAGTCTACAAACGAATCGGACAATGAGTCATCCTACTCCCCGCAGCATAAATCGAAAATGATAAGTAGAAAACCTAAGGGCAAACCTACCTTACCATCCGAAAGTAATACGGATCAAAGCACTAGCGACCTAGATACCTCTAGTAGCGAAAGTTCGGTAATGGAACAAAGTAATTGTTCTAATTGTGGCAACGAAATTAAAGGTGACGATGCCAAAAATAGCAAAGCTGACGTTGAAGGAAAGAGTTTAAGAGAGAGCAAAAATAAAATTGTGGAAACGAAGGAAGCGATTCAATTTCGCAATGATCATGTCCTATATTTTATCAATAGCAAAGGCGAACCTTGCGACCTAGCAGCACGGAAGGTTGCTGAGCCGAATAAAATTCCGGAAAGTCAATACGTAGAAGAAGCTAAGATAAGCCCATACAGACGAAGCAATCGTAAGTTCCTAATTGCTATGAGTATTAAGGGTGACCAACCCGAATCATTGTCAAAAATAAAAGAGAACATGCAGAATGCATGTAAAGAATTAAAAACATTTAGCCTCGATAAAAGTATCGATGAATTCAGTATTGCTCACTCGCCAGACATTCAAGGATTAGAATGGCGCGAAGTCATGAGTATTTTTCCAAATGAATTTAAGGACACCAATATAAAGATAATAATTTATAAAGGCACATTAAAATTTGTGCCGCCTGATCGTCGAGATGAAATTTTCTATGAATACCATAACTCGCCGAACTAGCTAGACTTCCCTCAAACGACCAACTTCGCGAAGCCGATTTGGTTCCAACCTATCAAGGTTATGTCAAGGAATTAATCGTTAGACTAACAGGGATAAAAAAATTAGTTTACGATAACATTATCAAATCGAAAGAAAAATCGAAAGAACGGTATGACTGTCACATTAAAGAGGTAAAATTTAGAGTAGGCGACTATGTATTTTTACTAAGCGGTCCGAAACCTGCGAAATTATCAAATCAATATTCCGGTCCGTTCCGTATATTAGAGATCATCGGCAAAAACAATATAAAAATACAATATAAAAGGGGCGGAAAAATTGTTCACGCGAACAGATTGCGAATATCGTATATTAATAACGACGCAAGAAACGTTGAAACTAAAATTAATAATAATCCGTAAACATAAGCATAACTGGCAGTCTCAATTAAAGAATATATGGATGTACGAAGTACGTATCTACGTGCGAATATATGCATATATTCAAAATAAAAAAAAACAAAACACAAAAAAATCGTAAATAGATAAAAAAAAAAAAAAAACCTTCTTTTTGATACGACCCTAGAGCGTCAAAATTATTACTGCGATAATGAATGTAAAGCGTATTAAGATAGTTTAAGATGTTTGTACTAAGTTGCATACTAGTGTGAAATTAATTAAATATATCTATTTGGAGATACACCGTAACCACATTCGCGATCGATATTTGTAACCTTAACATTTTAAGTAGAATTAATAGCGTCTAACTAGAAGAAAGAAGAGCCAGAGTTCAGTCAGCCAGTACGTGAAAATTACTTATGCTTGTCACCGTCGAACGAATAACAAACCAAACTACCAAGAAGAGTCCAACACTATACCAATGGTTACAACAACTCAGCGTGATGGTTCTTTGGATCTTTTCAAGCCCCAACCAACCATTTAAGGTTGCGGGTGTTGCGTCCAGCAACGACTTCGGATAGATATATATATATATATATATATATATATATATATATATATATATATATGTATATATATATATACGAATACACACTTATATATAGATATACGCATTTACGTATCTACGTATATACGGTCGTGCGTGTAATTATTTACACGAAAGGTCATCCCCTTGTAGTTTCTCGCGTCGGGAATGTGCGCGGAGTTTGAGCGAGGAGGAGAGTGAAATAGAAATTGATAGAAAAAAAAAAGAAAAGGGACGAGCGTCTGGCAACGTCGCGATTGCTCTGCCTACAGAATATATATATATATATATATATATATATATATATATATATACGAATACACACATATATATATAGATATACGCATTTACGTATCTACGTATATACGGTCGTGCGTGTAAATATTTACACGAAAGGTCATCCCCTTGTAGTTTCTCGAGTCGGGAATGTGCGCGGAGTTTGAGCGAGGAGGAGAGTGAAATAGAAATTGATAGAAAGAAAGAAGAAAAGGAACGAGCGTCTGGCAACGTCGCGATTGCTCTGTATCTGCGTATAAGATACGGAAAAAGAATATTCTAAAATTTTTCTGTGCCTGAAATTGGAAAAGTGCACACAGCGTCGAGTGACGAACTGCGTACGCCCCCCCCCGCAATAAAAGCCAGATGCGGCCCAAACGAGGCTGCCTGGCTGCGGGCCCGCCGTAATGCGGCGTGGGCTGAAATGCTTTCTCTCCTCCCCCCCTCGCCGATCGTACTTCCCCCCGCGCAAACTGGGGAGGAGTGGAAGGCGCGCTAATGCGACTTTTATGACCCCCTCCCCCTTTGTATACACTAAGGAATTTTGGGACGAAATACCAGCGAGAACAACACTACGAAGAAAACTACGAATTTTAAAAGCAATTTATATAATGAATTAATATTCGAAAATATAATACCTGCTTCGAAGTCTTTTTCTAATTTTAAATAATTATAATTATTATCGCGAGAACTTACTTTTTGCGAACCGTAATTACTATTATAATATTAATTATTATTATAGTTTTTAATTATTATTAACAAAGTTAGTTATTATCTTGAGCGTTATCTTATTTTTAATCATTATTATAGTAAGGTTGATTATTATTATCAGTATTTATCTTATTATTTTAATTATTATTATTGTTATTACGTTAATTACTACTTTGCGAACCACAGTTATTATTACAGTTTTTAATTATTATTATTATTATCAACAAAATTAGTTATTGTCTTGAGCGTTATCTTATTTTTAATCATTATTATAGTAAGGTTGATTATTATTATCATTGTTTATCTTATTAATTTAATTATTATTATTGTTATTACATTAATTACTATTAATCGTGCTTATCTTATTTGTAAATCATTCTTTTGATATTATTACCAAGATCATTATTATTAAGATTTTTACCATTACTATCAGTAGTTATTATTACAATTATTATTTTTAGTATTAATATTCAGGTTTTTAACGCGTATTCACCACTATAAAATGTAATAGTTCATAAGAGTATTTTATTTTATATTAGCATTATAGGTAATCAATAATTATTATTTTAATAATCATAATTTTTTCAAATATTAAATAAGTTAGTTATAATTCACGACGACGCCTAGGTTCGCGCCATGTATTTGTACGAAAAGTCTTTGTCGAGCAAAAGAGAAAGTAACAATCATAATAATATTTGTACGAGATGACGGGAAGTATAATATTCCTATAATAAAAAAACGTCCCCTCATCTCTCCCACCACCATGTATTTTCTCAGCGGAGAAAATTTCGGCGGCGTCGCGCCCCGACTATAAATACGGGCCCGCTGGACCGCGAAAAGCAGACTGCCGGTCGCGTTTGCGTAGCGTAGAAGTTATTTCTTGTATTTACGTAATACTATATAAAATTTTAAATAAAAAGTAAGCACTATATATATTTTTTTCAAGTTCTTTTACTTTGTATTCCGCGATACGCGCGCTTATTTTTAGGGCGGGAGACACGAGTCTAGGAGACAGAAAGCTGACGCTGGACCCGTAGACTCCGCAAACGATAAGCGCGACGACCCGAGGTAATAGCGGGAGGCCGAACGCGTGCCGCTGCTACCCTTGGGGGATATTGGAGCCGTCGCCGCTCCAAGTCCGACACGCTGGGGTGAGAGCCGCCCGGGAGTGGCCTCAACCAGCGTCGAAACAGCACAGCGTCGCGCCGCGCCCTCGCGAAATAAGTGTATCCGCGATCTGCCCCGCGTATCCCCGACTTCAACACGCTAAAGAGTTGGCCGAAAAACAAGGGGCATTTGCCGGTAAATAACGGCTTAATATCGCCGTTAAGATTACCCGGGTGGCACCAACTTCGTTTGGACGTCACACCGCTATTATATTTAGTAAATTTAATTAATCTCAATTGATGATTTATGAGAAATTTAAATGAGTTTAGGGCAAGCTATATAATTTTTCATAAAAAATCTAAATTTAAAACCTCTAATAAATTTAGTATAATTATTTAATTTAATTGATGAATTATGAGTAATTGAAATAGGTTTAGGGTAAAGTATATAGTTTATCTCATAAAAAATCTAAACTTATTACCGCTATTAAATTTAGTAGAATTGCCTAATGTTAATTGATGATTTATGAGAAATTTAAATAGGTTTAGGGTAAGCTATATAATTTATGTCATAAAAATGTAGATTTAATAACTATTATATTTAGTAAAATTAATTAATCTGAATTGATGATTTATGAGAAATTTAAATAGGTTTAGGGTAAACTATATAATTTATGTCATAAAAAATATAAATTTAAAACCTCTATTAAATTTAGTAGAATTGCCTAATGTTAATTGATAAATTCGTAATATTTGAAATAGGTTTAGGGTAAGCTATATAATTTATGTCATAAAAAATCTAAATGTAATACCTCTATTGAATTTACTAGAATTAATTAATTTGATTGATGATTTATGAGTAATTTAAATAGGTTTAGGGTAAGCTATATAATTTTTCAGAAAAAATCTAAATTTAAAACCTCTATTAAATTTAGTAGAATTGCCTAATGTTAATTGATAAATTCGTAATATTTGAAATAGGTTTAGGGTAAGCTATATAATTTATGTCATAAAAAATCTAAATGTAATACCTCTATTGAATTTACTAGAATTAATTAATTTAATTGATGATTTATGAGTAATTTAAACAGATTTAGGGTTAGATATATAATTTATCTCATAAAAATCTAAATTTAACACCTCTATTAAATTTAGTAGAATTGCCTAATGTTAATTGATAAATTCGTAATATTTGAAATAGGTTTAGGGTAAGCTATATAATTTATGTCATAAAAAATCTAAATGTAATACCTCTATTGAATTTAGTAGAATTAATTAATTTAATTGATGATTTATGAGTAATTTAAACAGATTTAGGGTAAGATATATAATTTATCTCATAAAAAATCTAAATTTAATACCTGTATTAAATTTAGTAGAATTTTTTAATGTTAATTGATCAGCCATGAGTAATTTAAACAGGTTTAAGGCAAGCTATATAATTTATGTCATAAAAAATGTAACTTTAGTACCTCTATTAAATCTAGTGAAATTAATTAATCTCAATTGATGATTTATGAGAAATTTAAATAGGTTTATGGTAATCTATATAATATATGTCATAAAAAATGTAAATTAATACCTCTATTAAATTTTGTAGAAGTAATTAATCTTGATTGATGATTCATGTGTAATTTAAATAGATTTAGGGTAAGCTATATAATTTTGTGTCATAAAAAATCTCAATTTAATACCTCTAAGAAATTTTGTAGAATTGCCTAATGTTAATTGATGATTCATGAGAAATTTTAATAGGTTTAGGGTAAGCTATATAATTTATGTCATAAAAAATGTAGATTTAATAACTATTATATTTAGTAAAATTAATAATCTGAATTGATGATTTATGAGAAATTTAAAAAGGTTTAGGGTAAAGTATATAATTTATGTCATAAAAAATCTAAATTTAAAACCTCTATTAAATTTAGTAGAATTGCCTAATGTTAATTGATAAATTCTTAATATTTGAAATAGGTTTAGGGTAAGCTATATAATTTATGTCATAAAAAATCTAAATGTAATACCTCTATTGAACTTAGTAGAATTAATTAATTTAATTGATGATTTATGAGTAATTTAAATAGGTTTACGGTAAGCTATATAATTTATGTCATAAAAAATCTAAACATTATATCTCTATTGAAATTAGTAGAATTATTTAATGTTAATTGATGATTTCTGAGTAATTTAAAAAGGTTTAGGGTAAACTATAAAATATATGTCATAAAAAATCTAAATTTAAAACCACTATTAAACTTAGTAAAATTATTTAATGTTAATTGATTATTTATGAGTAATTTAAATAGGTTTAGGGTAAGCTATATAATTTATGTCATAAAAAATCTAAATGTAATACCTCTATTAAATCTAGTAAAATTAATTAATCTCAATTGATGATTTATGAGAAATTTAAATAGGTTTATGGTAATCTATATAATATATGTCATAAAAAATGTAAATTAATACCTCTATTAAATTTTGTAGAAGTAATTAATCTTGATTCATGATTCATGTGTAATTTAAATAGATTTAGGGTAAGCTATATAATTTTGTGTCATAAAAAATCTAAATTTAATACCTCTAAGAAATTTTGTAGAATTGCCTAATGTTAATTGATGATTTATGAGAAATTTTAATAGGTTTAGGGTAAGCTATATAATTTATGTCATAAAAAATGTAGATTTAATAACTATTATATTTAGTAAAATTAACAATCTGAATTGATGATTTATAAGAAATTTAAAAAGGTTTAGGGTAAACTATATAATTTATGTCATAAAAAATCTAAATTTAAAACCTCTATTAAATTTAGTAGAATTGCCTAATGTTAATTGATAAATTCTTAATATTTGAAATAGGTTTAGGGTAAGCTATATAATTTATGTCATAAAAAATCTAGACATAATGTCTCTATTGAAATTAGTAGAATTATTTAATGTTAATTGATGATTTATGAGTAATTTAAAAAGGTTTAGGGTAAACTATAGAATTTATGTCATGAAAAATATAAATTTAAAACCTCTAATAAATATAGTAGAATTTCCTAATGTTAATTGATAAATTATGAGTAATTTTAATAGGTTTAGGGTAAGCTATATAATTTATATCATAAAAAATTTAACTTTAGTACCACTATTAAATCTAGTAAAATTAATTAATTTAATTGATGATTTATGAGTAATTTAAATAGGTTTAGGGTAAGCTATATAATTTATGTCATAAAAAATCTAAACATAATATCTCTATTGAAATTAGTAGAATTATTGAATGTTAATTGATGATTTATGAGTAATTTAAATAGGTTTAGGGTAAGCTATATAATTTTTCAGAAAAAATCTAAATTTAAAACCTCTATTAAATTTAGTAGAATTGCCTAATGTTAATTGATTAATTCTTAATATTTGAAATAGGTTTAGGGTAAGCTATATAATTTATGTCATAAAAAATCTAGACATAATGTCTCTATTGAAATTAGTAGAATTATTTAATGTTAATTGATGATTTATGAGTAATTTAAAAAGGTTTAGGGTAAACTATAGAATTTATGTCATGAAAAATATAAATTTAAAACCTCTAATAAATATAGTAGAATTTCCTAATGTTAATTGATAAATTATGAGTAATTTTAATAGGTTTAGGGTAAGCTATATAATTTATATCATAAAAAATTTAACTTTAGTACCACTATTAAATCTAGTAAAATTAATTAATCTCAATTGATGATTTATGAGTAATTCAAATAGGTTTAGTGTAAGCTATATAATTTATGTCATAAAAAATATAAGTTAATACCTCTATGAAATTTAGTAGAATTGCCTAATGTTAATTGATAAATTATCAGTAATTTGAATAGGGTTAGGGTAAACTATATAGTTTATGTCATAAAAAATCTAAATTTAAAACCTCTATTAAATTTAGTAGAATTGCCTAATGTTAATTGATAAATTCTTAATATTTGAAATAGGTTTCGGGCAAGCTATATAATTTATGTCATAAAAAATCTAAATGTAATACCTCTATTGAATTTAGTAGAATTAATTAATTTAATTGATGATTTATGAGTAATTTAAACAGATTTAGGGTAAGATATATAATTTATCTCATAAAAAATCTAAATTTAATACCTGTATTAAATTTAGTAGAATTTTTTAATGTTAATTGATAAATTATGAGTAATTTCAATAGGGTTAGGGTAAACTATATAGTTTATGTCATAAAAAATCTAAATTTAAAACCCTATTAAATTTAGTAGAATTGCCTAATGTTAAATGATAAATTATGAGTAATTTAAACAGGTTTAGGGCAAGCTATATAATTTATGTCATAAAAAATCTAAATTTAACACCTCTATTAAATTTAGTAGAATTTTTTAATTTTAATTGATGAGCCATGAGTAATTTAAATAGGTTTAGGGCAAGCTATATAATTTATGTCATAAAAAATCTAAATGTAATACCTCTATTGAATTTAGTAGATTTAATTAATTTAATTGATGAGCCATGAGTAATTTAAATAGGTTTAGGGCAAGCTATATAATTTATGTCATAAAAAATCTAAATGTAATACCTCTATTGAATTTAGTAGATTTAATTAATTTAATTGATGATTTATGAGTAATTTAAATAGGTTTAGAGTAAGCTATATAATTTATGTCATAAAGAATATAAGTTAATACCTCTATGAAATTTAGTAGAATTGCCTAATGTTAATTGATAAATTATGAGTAATTTCAATAGGGTTAGCGTAAACTATATAGTTTATGTCATAAAAAATCTAAGCTAATACCTATAATAAATTTAGTAGAATTGCCTAATGTTAATTGATAAATTATGAGTAATTTAAATAGGTTTAGGTAAGCTATATAATTTATATCACAAAAAATGTAACTTTAGTACCTCTATTAAATCTAGTAAAATTAATTAATCTCAATTGATGATTTATGTGTAATTTAAATAGTTTTAGGGTAAGGTATATAATTTTTCAGAAAAAATCTAAATGTAATACCTCTATTGAATTTAATAGAATTAATTAATTTAATTGATGATTTATGAGTAATTTAAACAGATTTAGGGTAAGATATATAATTTATCTCATAAAAAATCTAAATTTAATACCTGTATTAAATTTAGTAGAATTTTTTAATGTTAATTGATAAATTATGAGTAATTTCAATAGGGTTAGGGTAAACTATATAGTTTATGTCATAAAAAATCTAAATTTAAAACCCTATTAAATTTAGTAGAAATGCCTAATGTTAAATGATAAATTATGAGTAATTTAAACAGGTTTAGGGCAAGCTATATAATTTATGTCATAAAAAATCTAAATTTAACACCTCTATTAAATTTAGTAGAATTTTTTAATTTTAATTGATGAGCCATGAGTAATTTAAATAGGTTTAGGGCAAGCTATATAATTTATGTCATAAAAAATCTAAATGTAATACCTCTATTGAATTTAGTAGATTTAATTAATTTAATTGATGATTTATGAGTAATTTAAATAGGTTTAGAGTAAGCTATATAATTTATGTCATAAAGAATATAAGTTAATACCTCTATGAAATTTAGTAGAATTGCCTAATGTTAATTGATAAATTATGAGTAATTTCAATAGGGTTAGCGTAAACTATATAATTTATATCATAAAAAATGTAACTTTAGTACCTCTATTAAATCTAGTAAAATTAATTAATTTCAATTGATGATTAATGGGTAATTTAAACAGATATAGGGTAAGATATATAATTTATCTCATAAAAAATCTAAATTTAATACCTGTATTAAATTTAGTAGAATTTTTTAATGTTAATTGATCAGCCATGAGTAATTTAAACAGGTTTAAGGCAAGCTATATAATTTATGTCATAAAAAATGTAACTTTAGTACCTCTATTAAATCTAGTAAAATTAATTAATCTCAATTGATGATTTATGAGAAATTTAAATAGGTTTATGGTAATCTATATAATATATGTCATAAAAAATGTAAATTAATACCTCTATTAAATTTTGTAGAAGTAATTAATCTTGATTGATGATTCATGTGTAATTTAAATAGATTTAGGGTAAGCTATATAATTTTGTGTCATAAAAAATCTAAATTTAATACCTCTAAGAAATTTTGTAGAATTGCCTAATGTTAATTGATGATTTATGACAAAATTTTAATAGGTTTAGGGTAAGCTATATAATTTATGTCATAAAAAATGTAGATTTAATAACTATTATATTTAGTAAAATTAATAATCTGAATTGATGATTTATGAGAAATTTAAAAAGGTTTAGGGTAAACTATATAATTTTTCAGAAAAAATCTAAATTTAAAACCTCTATTAAATTTAGTAGAATTGCCTAATGTTAATTGATAAATTCTTAATATTTGAAATAGGTTTAGGGTAAGCTATATAATTTATGTCATAAAAAATCTAAACATAATATCTCTATTGAAATTAGTAGAATTATTTAATGTTAATTGATGATTTATGAGTAATTTAAAAAGGTTTAGGGTAAACTATAAAATATATGTCATAAAAAATCTAAATTTAAAACCTCTATTAAACTTAGTAAAATTATTTAATGTTAATTGATTATTTATGAGTAATTTAAATAGGTTTAGGGCAAGCTATATAATTTATGTCATAAAAAATCTAAATGTAATACCTCTATTGAATTTAGTAGAATGAATTAATTTAATTGATGATTTATGAGTAATTTCAATAGGTTTAGGGTAAGCTATATAATTTTTCAGAAAAAATCTAAATTTAAAACCTCTATTAAATTTAGTAGAATTGCCTAATGTTAATTGATAAATTCTTAATATTTGAAATAGGTTTAGGGTAAGCTATATAATTTATGTCATAAAAAATCTAAATGTAATACCTCTATTAAATTTAGTAGAATTAATTAATTTAATTGATGATTTATGAGTAATTTAAATAGGTTTAGGGTAAGCTATATAATTTTTCAGAAAAAATCTAAATTTAAAACCTCTATTAAATTTAGTAGAATTGCCTAATGTTAATTGATAAATTCTTAATATTTGAAATAGGTTTAGGGTAAGCTATATAATTTATGTCATAAAAAATCTAAACATAATGTCTCTATTGAAATTAGTAGAATTATTTAATGTTAATTGATAATTTATGAGTAATTTAAAAAGGTTTAGGGTAAACTATAGAATTTATGTCATAAAAAATCTAAATTTAAAACCTCTAATAAATATAGTAGAATTGCCTAATGTTAATTGATAAATTATGAGTAATTTAAATAGGTTTAGGGTAAGCTATATAATTTATATCATAAAAAATTTAACTTTAGTACCACTATTAAATCTAGTAAAATTAATTAATCTCAATTGATGATTTATGAGTAATTCAAATAGGTTTAGGGTAAGCTATATAATTTATGTCATAAAAAATCTAAGTTAATACCTCTATGAAATTTAGTAGAATTGCCTAATGTTAATTGATAAATTATGAGTAATTTGAATAGGGTTAGGGTAAACTATATAGTTTATGTCATAAAAAATCTAAATTTAAAACCTCTATTAAATTTAGTAGAATTGCCTAATGTTAATTGATAAATTCTTAATATTTGAAATAGGTTTCGGGCAAGCTATATAATTTATGTCATAAAAAATCTAAATGTAATACCTCTATTGAATTTAGTAGAATTAATTAATTTAATTGATGATTTATGAGTAATTTAAACAGATTTAGGGTAAGATATATAATTTATCTCATAAAAAATCTAAATTTAATACCTGTATTAAATTTAGTAGAATTTTTAATGTTAATTGATAAATTATGAGTAATTTCATAATTCATAGGTTAGGGTAAACTATATAGTTTATGTCATAAAAAATCTAAATTTAAAAACCTATTAAATTTAGTAGAAATGCCTAATGTTTAAATGATAAATTATGAGTAATTAAACAGGTTTAGGGCAAGCTATATAATTTATGTCATAAAAAATCTAAATTTAACACCTCTATTAAATTTAGTAGAATTTTTTAATTTTAATTGATGAGCCATGAGTAATTTAAATAGGTTTAGGGCAAGCTATATAATTTATGTCATAAAAAATCTAAATGTAATACCTCTATTGAATTTAGTAGATTTAATTAATTTAATTGATGATTTATGAGTAATTTAAATAGGTTTAGAGTAAGCTATATAATTTATGTCATAAGAATATAAGTTAATACCTCTATGAATTTAGTAGAATTGCCTAATGTTAATTGATAAATTATGAGTAATTTCAATAGGGTTAGCGTATAAACA
>JACCIC010000454.1:0-23852 GCA_018907035.1 Sycobia sp. Sy_11
GGCAATTAGAATCGAAGTAAATAAATATTTTTTGGCTTTAACATTTTCAAACTGAAACATGAAAAATGTCGCGAAACTTAATCAGTTAATTACGCTTCTTTACAGGTTTGCTTTCTCGTTTTAACGAGAATTTTTGAATTATCAAGAAATAGGTTAATGTTCCGTATGAATTTTGTCGGAGCTATCTACAATGACAATGAAAGTTAATAGTCGATTAAATTTCTTTAATAAATTATTCGAAGTACTTTTTAATACTCTTTACAATACCCAAGTGATAAACGAAGTATACAGAGCGATTAGGAGGGCGTAACTGAAAAGTACAAGCACGGTCGAGACACAAATTGAGAAAAATTGTATTTTAATTTAAAAATAATGTCATTTGTCAAAATTCGATATTATTTCAAGGATTTAGTGAGAGTATCATAATGTTTCTTTCAGATCTAAATTTTTAAGACATTTTGTGGATGAATTTTCTTAAATTGAGTAATTGTTTACATCATTGCCAACCAAAAGCCGGACAAATATTTTACTAACGTAATTCAGTACGCTTTGCTTTGTAATTGAAATTATTGTAATTCGCGTCGTTTGCGCTGATTAATTCTACTAGTATTCTATTCAGCACATACGGTACTCAAATTGACAATTGCAAAATGTAAATTTTTTTTAGTTTTCGAATATCAATAAATTGCTTAAAGCTTCTTCATAATTACAGGAACGAGTAATACTTCAAACATAATTTAATTATAATCTTTTATAATTGAAAAATTTCTTCGATTAGCATCAACGTAGCCCCATAAAGCATCGAAAATTGGATAAATGTCATTGATTTACAGTCAAGAAATAATTTTCGCTTGAAATATTATAAGTAAATGTTTATAATTTATACCGACATTATTAAATTTATCTATATGTATCTAAAAACAGATTAATATATTAATACATCCAAAATATCTGTAGTATTGTAACCAATTTTAGATTATGCTATATTGTTATATTTAAAAAATAAGCTAAGAAAAGTTTCGGCTTCATCAAATTGCTTCTTAGATATATTGACATTATTAGATAAAAAAATTAAATTATACTTTATCTTAGTAATCAATATATAATTTCCTATTATTGACTTTTTCAAAGAAAATTTTTGCAACAAAAGCTTAGATTTTCCTTCTCTCAACGAATTATTAATTTTTTTTTAATACCAGGTTTAAAGTCGAAGTTGTTATTAAAAAAAATCCTTGTAAATAAAGTAGTATATTGAATTAAATCAAGAGTTTATTAATAATCTGCCTCAGCGTTAGGTCCTAAAACTTTGAACTGCTCATTTTAGGGGCAATCATAATTATCTCAACAAATCTGGATCAAATTCATCACCGAAATTTCGCAGCTTCTCCTTGTAAGTGACAAGAAAACTTGTGACCTATTTCCTACTTTTAGCTCATTGTTACTTTTACAAATTGTACCGATGTAAACGCGCAAACGAAGAATCTAAAATTGATCCTATATAATTTTACACAAATTCACGTAAGTACATATCTGTCCTGAAAGAGCTCTGTCAATGTCCGTATGAGTTGGAAATTTATAGATCGATTGGTTTATTTTAAAGGAGTTGACGCACTATTTAATTGTCCCGTTAATCATTCGGCTAATAATAAAACGTATATCCTGTTTAAAACCCGCATTCGGTCTGTAGAGAAAGCAATCCGAGACAATTGGATGAAACGCGTATCAGGATTATTACCTACGACACATTTTGAAATAAGCCAGCCTGGCTCTATTACGTTTTACGCTATCTATTGGCGTAGATATTTTTAGTAAAATAATCTTAAGCAGCTCACGAATTTCTGTGAAGAGACAATTTTAGACTAATAGAAGTCAATTGATATTAACTAGAGCAATTTTGATAACATTTCTTCATCAAATTTTAATAAGACTAATATTAATTTTACGCGCTATTTACTCAACTATGATAGAACAATATAAACATAAGTATTAATTATGCTATTACGTTTAATTTGAAAAATACAAATTGTTTCTAGTGGAAGGAATATCAATCTATACGAATATTTTGATAATCGATTGTGTCTAAAAGAAACTATAGATATATAAATAAAAATGTAATTTTTTCCAAACAGACTGTAAAGCCGAAGAATGATTTATAAGCACAAAAACGTTCATTTTACTTTTAAAGAAATGAACCTTAGATGCGACGTGGCCTCAATTTAAATTTAAATTGATTCATAACTCGCGTCTATTTTAATCTTCTTAAGGATGTTAAACATATTTTTCGAATAGAAGTAACAAAACTGGAAGATGCTAAGAGCTGGAGAGTTTCAAATAAAATTATAAGGACGCTGTATATGTGCGCCACTTATGAAATTCAAGAACAATTATTCGTCGATCGACGAGTTAATTAAAAATTAAAAAATCCGTATTATCTTGAAATTAGGAAAGAATTTCTAGCAAAAATAACGCGAGGAGCTCGATTCGACAAAAGCGCGCGTCACGCGCGTAACATTGTACGCATACAACGAAAGGTGTACGTGTTCCAACATGTCCCTTACGCGTTGTTTCTGAATTGCCAGGAGCTTCGACTGGAGGCTTCGAATCCCAGGGTTAGCCAGTCGATCGGCTTCGATCGACGGTCCGACCACGATGCTGAAGATTACGACGGCGTCGTTGGAGCTCACTGGCGCGACAGCGGGGCCGCCGGCTCCTGATGACGAGGCTGACGAGGGCACCGGGGCCGAGGGGCGCGCGCCCGACGCGAACGAAGGCCGGATGCACGAATCTGGCGACGAGCTCGACGCTCGAGCCGGCGCTGCTCACCGTCACCTCGTGCTCGAACAGGTAGGTCAGCAAGGCCAGTCGGTGGCGCTGCTTATCGCTCGACTGAGGATGGCGTGGCTCGTGCTGGCGCTGATGCCTCAGGATCCATCGGCTCTTCAGGTCCCAGCGCGGTTTGTTTACCATTACTCTTGTTTGTCTGTCTGGCCGTTTTTCGGATTATCGTTGTTTAACGGGGCAGGGAGTTCTTTACCCTCCCACGCTCTTCTTGCACTCCGCCCCCCCGCCTCGAGCCGATTTTGCCGCCGGAATTCAATATTGGCCGGGCTGGTGTACTGTGTGAAGTGATGCGAGCTTGTTCTTCGAGTATCGATCAGTCTTGATTTATACCAGTTGATTTGCGTTATATCTATGTATGAATCTAATTATAGATCTAGTTTACTTTTACTTATAATCGAACCGCTACGTTCGAAACTTTATATCTTCATTTCTCATTTCCTGGCGATTTTGAATCGGACAGTGTTTTTCCCTTTCCGGCGGACTATACGATCGCCTTCGAAAGCAGTCTTGAGCGCTTAAATCTTAATACTAGCGTAATGGAATACGACGCTCGAATGCATTTTCAAAAAATTGAAATATTTCCTTAGTTGGATAGTCTTCTCAGTCTAGAAGCAAGAGACTTGTTTAAAAAGAAAAAAATGAAAAGAAATTTTCACATAATTACAATGTATACAATCCTTGATCTTGTATTTTTGATGAACAAATAGTCTTTAATTTATTGAAGAACAGCGGTACTCGAAAAGGTTCGAAGATTCGAGTTTCCTTTTGTGATTTGATGAAATGTAGTTAAAAACGTAGCACACCCTTATATTTTAACGATATAAATCTGTATTTTTGGTTGCACAAGACAAAAGTTAGAAGTTATAGGTCTTAAAATTACAAGAAATAATTGCAAAAATTTGGTTACCAAACAATGCGACCGAAGCTTGTTTAATTATCATATATACATTTAAATCTTTTCCTCTTTTAATTTTCTTTATTCGTCTTATCATTGACCCAAGGATATTTTTCCGTTGCAATTTATACTTTCTCGTTTACAGGCTCTGCACTGATTTGCTGTTCAAAACCAGTAATTTCCAGAGAATTCTTCTTTCTTCGTTTTTTTCTCTCTCTCCAAAATCACAATTGATAACAATAAATGTTATCTATCACGTCCCTATAATAATATTGATAAATCGCATACGTCAAGTCGACTTTTCTGACCACTAGGCCAGAATTGCGACGAGCGCCAGATGTCGGGGCAAAATTTGACGTTACCCAATTACCAGGAAAGCTATTTCCGGTATTGTTCCTTCTTTCTCGGACTTTCGTTTTCGCCGACCACCTCTATTCCAAGAGCTCGAACGCCGGTTAAAGGCAGCTCCTCGATTCGCTACATTCCGGTAAAAAGCGGATATTTTCAGTGATCCCTCGACGAATTGAACAGAATTATTTTCTTCGTCCAGAGCAGGTGCTCTACTCACTTCGCTTTATTATACTTTCTATAAAGACGAGATTAATTCCATTCAAAATGGTATTTCAGGCGCTATTTACTGGTCGATTTGACGCCTTTTTGCCCGTGTTTCTTCAATATACTTTATACATAATATTTCGGCAGTTAATCCTCTCTATGCTTTCTCCAAGACGTTCAATTTGCTTACAGTCTCTTGATCATTCAATCGGCAGCAAAGAATTTTTTTCAAATCAACCAATCGACGAGTTTATCGCGCACTCTTCATTCTCACTCTACGCTACTGTACTCTCTCACTCGACGATTTGCCAAATAATTATGTACACAGGCGTGAGCGAGCAACAATAATAAAAAATAAATAAATGAAAATGATATGATATCCAACCTTCTGTCCTTTCACATTGTACGACGATTAAATAAATCGCACCGAGCCAATATATGTATATATATATATATATGCGAAGCTCGATGTGCGAATTCTTAAAAATTAAAGATCACAATTCTAACGCGCGTAGCTTCAGATCTAATTCTTCCAACTTCCAAAACAGCCTCTCGAAGCCGACGCAGCGCGTGTACGGCCTCGTATGGACCGAGAGATTTTTACAAGGCTTTCTTTTATTCAGTACCACAAGCACCCGAATTTTATCAGAATCCTCGGCCAAACTCTTTTCTTCTTCTGATGTGAGCGTGGAATTCGGCTACCATGTCTCGGCCGATATCCGTATTATATATATATATATACGCATAAATATATATATATATATGTGTTCTCAGCGGCCTCCTCTGTTACGGTCGTCCTGGTTAAAAATTCAGGCACCGAGAGACTGTGCGTCTAAGAGGGCGCTTTGTCCACACGTCCTCGGTGGTCCCCTCAGCGACTGACGATCAGCGGCTCAGCCTCGGCTCCCCGGCGGCCTAGGGTTGACTTCGTCATCTGCCGCTGAGCCGGTGGATCCTGGCGCGAGAGCAGCGTCAGCAGCAGCAGCGGCGTCTTCCTCGTCGTCGTGCTCGTCCCCGGCGACCGACGGGCCACGCCGACGATTAACGCGGGAATCTGGCGCGCGGTGGCGAGTTGCGCGGGCTTCCGGCTGCGATCAGGGGACGGCGGGCCGCGGCTGACGATGATGATGGTCTCGACGACGGTACCATTCCAGTGGCCTTTTCTTTTATATACGATCCCACCGCCCTTGCGACACCTCAGCTGCTAATTGGGCGCGCGTGTATATCTGTATATGCGGAGGGTGGATGAAAGAGAAGAGGAGTTTCCAGTTTTGATTGTTCCTTTTTGCCAGCACAGGCAAGCAACGTTTATATTATAAGGCTTTGCGGTGCGCCTCGGGGAGCTAATTGGATTTTTTTATGTGTTTGCGTATATATATTTATTTATTTATCAGGGCAAAAGTTTTATACACGCTGGTTCGTGTTTGAAGCCGGCACGCGGCACACTTAGAGGTATACGTGTTTATATGTATATATATATATATATATATATATATATATGCGTTCGGTGAGCTGGCTAAAACTCTATAGGGAATTATTCGTCTATATATGGCTCCCTCGGGGTAGGCTAGTAAGAAACAGCGCTATTAATTTCCAGTATTTTCATATATTACGATCGCGCACGTACGCACTGGGGGACAACACTTATGGAGGAGGATAAATGTTGATACGAGGCTTGTTTTGTTGTCACGGTGGCTACGTGTAATAATAATGGCGAAGGCAACGCGCGGAATAATCACGAGCCAAAACACACGAGGACACACAGAGGCACACACAACAAACGCGCCACAATGATGCACAGCTATGACGATTCTCGATTCTTCGTCGTCGTCGTCGCCTCTCGCGATTCTCTCTCGCTCTTAATTTGCAGGGGAAAGTCTTCTGATGTGTATATGACACGCCGCGTATGTATATAAATATATACACACGCGTGAACGCGCGTTTGTATATCTATATAAAAATTCCTCTGATATATTTGTTAAGAATTCTTCCTAGCGGTAGATCATGTCTGCGGCTTTTAATTTCCGCCGATCGCTGCTATTCGCTCGTTTTTTGTCTCTCTCTCTCTCTCTCTCTCTCTCCTCTCCCCTCGGCGTTCTCGTGTCCGCGCTATTTTTTCCCTGTGATTCGACACGATATAATAGATTCACTTCTATGGCCTTGTACAGCGAACAAAGGTAATATCGACTTGACTCTCCTTCTCTCTGTCTCTCGCGACTGAAATCTGCTGAAAACGCGCATACGTGTTTTAAGACTAACAATTATTACAATCTAACAACGGCGGCGGGACGATGGAGAAACCAAAAAAAAAAAAAGAAGAGTGCGCACGAAACGCAGAACGTAACGCGGCAAACTGTTTACTGTGCTGTCGCGCGTCGCAAACTGAGCGAGAGCGTCCGCGCTGAGCGTTGCGCGCGAGTTGCGACTTTGGCGTTTGCGAGAGTAAGAGAGAGCGAGAGGGAGAGAGCGGCGAACAGTGCGCGAAGACAGTCGCAACATCGGGGTCGGGGAGCCACCGGGGCATATATATATATGTGTACACATATGTACAGGAGCAAGAGAGACACTGCACGACCGAACGATGACCGAGAGCGAATATAAAAGCGGTGTGTATATATATATATATACATATATATATATGGCCAAGTCCCCAGTATCCCCACTCTCTCCTCGTTATATACCGTTAAATCTTCCCCACCAATACGCTCTCCAGCGATATATGCAACTCGGTTCTACTGTGGATGTGGAGTATCTGGCGGTTGAGAGTCGCTTTCGTTTGCTGTCTCGCTCTTCGCGTGGCTCTCGCTCGCGGCACCAGAATATATACATATATACAGATAGAGTATCCATAGCTCGACTACCAAGTTGTGCCGACTGCGATTCCCCTCTCGCTCGCACGCAAAGCAGTTCTGTATATATATATTCTGCACTAGTGTCCCGTCTCACACTATCTTATATCTCGCATTTGGCTTCGATGCGCGCGCATGTAGATTAGAGAGAAAGAGAGAGAGAGAGAGAGAGAAAGAGAGAGAGAGAGAGAGAGAGAGAGAGCGCGAATGAACGTGTATGTGTGTAGACGTGTAAGCACAGAGTGCTGCGATGTTGGTCGAGACCAGGTTGAGACCGGATTGAGCTAGTTTTTATTGCTCGCGTGGATCGGACGACTCTCTTTACTCTCTCTCTCTCTCTCTCTCTCTCGCTCTCTCTCTATTCCTCTACTTTTTTCGCTTTGCTCGAGATTCTAGCAGTACCATACCCGAGGTATTTTTTGTTAAACAGCATAGGGCATTATATAAACAACGAGAGAGCAGTTACGAAAAAGGGCTTCGTTTTACAAAACTATTTTAAGCTTAATTTTTGTCTTTTTTTTTTCAAAATTGATGATAATTAAACGTTTTTGGAAAATCTTCAAATGAGACATTTGGTTCAAATCTTTAATTAATCGCTTTCAATGGCTTTAAACAAAAACGAAGTTTTTGTACATAATACAGTAATTTTAACGATGAACGTTAAACGATAAATTTTAGGATCGAAAATATTGGTCATTAAGCCATGAATTATAGTTCGAATAACAAGTTTATCATAATTTTTTCCAATACACTGTAAACTTTTGAAATATTCATTTTTGGCCGATGGCCCTTGGACGTTGCATTGCGAAAAACTGACAGACATTTTCAGAAAAAAATTTGTCCAGCAATAAAATCTCAAGAGCTTTCTGCACGTTTGAGCCATTGGCGAGTAAAAGAATATTTTCTTAATTTTCTTCACCACACAAAAATCTCCGAATAGGCGTTAAAAGAAATTTATAATTCCTTTTGTCGTTCCGCTATTCTATATTTCTCCTCTTTCGCTCTGGCATCGTAAAGAAGAACCAATTTCTGAACGAATACTTCGAGAGAGGGTCGTGAATCATGTTCGTAGATGGGGGAAAAATTCAAATTTTCCTTGTCAAGCGACTAATTTAAAATTATAATTAACATCTTAAATAGAAATATTTATGATACCTTATATGAGCGTAAAATATTTTTTTAGAATACTTTTTATTTTATTTTTTCAATTTGTTATGCAATGTAATGTCGAGAATTCTTTGTGCAACTTGTTCTTGTTACTCAGCGAATTTATTTTTAACTGCTTTATTAAATTCATTTAAAAGGTATGTAATGCGTGTTCATATAAATTGATTATTTAACGAAAACTTTGAAATAACAACAAAGAAACGTTCTTTTACATTTTTTCCAAGATACCATCGATTTATTCACTTGAAATTTATAGCAAATAAATGAAAATCAAAATATTGTATGTTTCCATAAGAGAAAAAAATTTTAAATTAAAAGATTTCTTAATATTTTGTTAAACTTGAAAAATATAAATTTAATTTTAAAAATATAAACATAAATTTAAAAATTTTTTAAAACAAAGGTTTTTTTGCATATATAAGGCGACAAAAAGATACAATAAATAATTCAATTCAAAATATTAAAGTGTTTTTTTTTTCGGAAACTTTTATTTTATAAACAGAAAGGCAAAAAAACTATAAAATAAAATTGCTTCCAACAATTTAACAAAACAATTTAATTTTTTAAATTAAATTTTTAATTTGTGTGTGTGTGTGTGTGTGTGTGTGTGTGTGTGTGTGTGTGTGTGTGTGTGTGTGTGTGTGTGTGTGTGTGTGTGTGTGTGTGTGTGTGTGTGTGTGTGTAAAAAAGATAATTTCGATCGCACGACAACTTATAGCTACTGATATTACTCATTGTGCGGTAAACGAATGTTTAGCTGTATAAACAATTTACTTATTTAGTCGTTTAATATATCCTAAGAATTTGTCAAATTTTTAATATTGTCAATAGATTAATTAAAATTTTAGTTCGATCAAAATCAGTCTCTAAATTATATGTATATTCGATGAACGAAATGGTATACTTAGGTTTTCTTTTACAACGATATTAATTAAACCAAGCTGTATTTGCAATGAAAAATTGAATTTTATATGTTTAAAATCTCATATAAAAAAAAACATGTGAAAACTAATATTCTACATACATGTATTAATGAAAAGTGGAGAAGCTCTTGAATCGATGGCAAAAAAAATGATAGGCAGAAAAAAGACGAAGGAGCTGTGCTAGAAATAAAAACCTAAATATGAATAAACAAATAAAACAGATATTTTCTCCCGCGCAGCCGATGAAACACTATATCGTCCGAGCATAAGTAATTATATGCGTATACGGAAGAACGCGAAGGAAATCGTGCGTTGAAAATAAAAATAAACAATAAATATAACAAAACAAAACAGGGAAAGGGTACATATCGTTTGCGATATATGGGTCTTTATTTGCTCGGCGGTCATTCAACTCTCCTGAAACTCCCGCCTATGTATGTATAAATAAGGCCGGGGACGGAATTAAATCGCGATTATTCCCTATGGTTAAAAGGAGAACAGTGGCGCGCGCGGAAGTCGCCGGGCAGCGCTGCACCACCGGCGGTCCCGCAGATGCTAATTCAAGCCTCGCTTATATATATATATATATATATATATATATATATATGTGTGTGTGTATTGTATAGATTGAATAAAGATATTAAAGCTTTATTTTTATAAAAAAATACCCTATTTTTTCTAAAAAAAAACAGAGTTTGCAGAGTCATTAAAACATTGAAATCAACGGAATCAGATGTTTTTACAAACAATTATCGCGACTACACCGTCGGGGCACAAATAAAAAAGAAACAGTACGTCAATCCTTCTTCGTTTTTTTTCTTTATCCCGAGACAGAGAGGTCGCGCGCTGTATTTATTAGATGCACGCGTTACAATAATTTATGCGCGCACGGTCGCTAAAACGAGGCGAGAATCGTTAAGAAAGCCGAGTAAATGCGACAGCGCGTGATTTAGGTAATATCAACTCCGATAATAATAGATTTTCCAGTTCTAACCGAATATTGTTCGAAGAGCTGTTTTTTTTTTTTTTTTTTTTTTTTTTTTTTTTTTTTTTTTGCATAGCTGAAGGTCGTGGAATCGGCCAGGGAATCGGGTGGGGAGGGTGGGGGAAGACAGTCGCTTCGTGCGAGTTCGGTAACGACATTTGGTAATTGGAATGATGCAAAAAAAACTGAGGAGGATTACATTAGACTCGGCATAGAAAATTAAAGTTAAAGATTAATTTTCTGATTTTCTGTGGAAAAAACATCATGTAAAGAAATTTCCTTACATAGAATTATCAGGGTTTTTATTCTGCTTTTGTGGTTAGAATAAGGTCTTTGTCAGATTCTCAATAGATTATTTTTATCAATGTGTGAGTGAGTGTGTGTGTGTGTGGGTGCACGCGCGTGTATGTATAGTAATCAGGGCATCAGAAAAATTCACTTTTACACCACCATGAGCGCGTCCTCTGATTTTTGTATCCCCTCCAACCGGACGCACGAAGGGAATATTCCTTCTTCGATGCATACTACGTGTACACTATATATATATATTAAAAGTGCGACATTTTACACAGCGGCCGTGACCTCTTTTTTCGACCCACGCACTTCTCGGAGACGTTTTTGTTTTTTTGTCCCCCTTAATTTCTGATTTTTTTTTTCATTGTTCCTCTTCTTCTTCGCGCGCGCGCATGCGACTTTGAAGTACGTTCTATTACGTACGTCTGTCAAAGTATTGTTGTATGCTGCAGCTGCGAGACCGCGAACTCTCTTTAAAAATTGCGCCCGGGATGCATTGTGGCATTCTCGTCGAAACAATATGCAGTAACTTTGAGATTTTTTTTTCAGAACGAGGAAAAATGCATTGTTTTCGTACGATATATAATATTACTAATGATTTTCATTATTATATATGCTAGAAAAAAATATTTATGTATACAGAAAAATCTAATATTTATATTTCGAAGAATTAGAAATACTGTATTATATTGTTCAAAATTATATTGTTGATAATTTTTAATTTATTGTAATATGTAGTCGCTCTCCTGAGCGGGATCGCGTCCGGAGTATACAAGTTTACGAGATTCTAAATATATTGAATTTATTTATTCTAATACAAGAAGATCACGGTTTATAAAGGAATGGGAGTAATAGGAACTCGAAAACAAAACACAAGTTTAACAGTAAATACAAAACATATATTAAAAACTCTATACAATCATCGAAGTGTTCAGCTCCGAGACTCGAAAAAGACTGGCGCAAAATCCGTGAAAACTACGCTCATTATTGTTTCGCCACATAAATTTTCCCCTTCCCCAGGTCCTTATTTCCCATCGCAAGATCTTAAAATTCAAGCGCCTTTACATGTTTAAGGTTCAATAAATTTTTTTCTACGATGGCCTCTAGCTCCACCTAAGCTGGAAGAAACATGTTGCGAGCGTGAGCGAGGTATATGCATCCGAACCTACGCCCTGCCCAAGAGCGAAGGGCCATAAACACGTGGACCAGGGACCTTTTCTGAAATTCACGGATCCGCAGACGTCGCACAGTTTTACTATTTATCCTACGCTGTTCCCGCATTTGCTCGGGTATTTACCCGCGACGCAGGGAAAACCCTATAGGTAAAAACCTACGTCGAGAACAGCGTTCACACTCTATGGACTGTAGATATTGTCGTCGTAAATAAACGAAAATCGTCATCAACCATTCTTTTTCGTACCGAAACGATGTTCCCAGGCATTCGCGGTAACGAAGCAGGAAGGCCGCCACATCTGCGCTATCCTTACATATAGCTGGCCATCGGGACCGCACGTTTCCTGACCAAAGCGTACGCGGAGGGAATTCACGGCTTTCCCTCCGCCCCGCGCTCCCCCCTATTAGATGGGGGAGGAAAATACCAATATAAATCATGCGGCAGCGACATCCTTAAATGTGCCCTCACAAAATAATGCGGCTACAACGTCCAATATGCGTTGCACTCGCAGGGTCTACGCACAATATATGCGCTGAAACGCCTATCCGCCGAAGTATGAGCACGGTCCCCGCCTCGCTCTCGCTTGCCGGGAACATTCTCCCCCCGTACAAACTTACGATGTTTGTACCTCAGCAAACTTTATTAACTTTCTTGTTGGTCTTTTAAATATCCCATTCGCGGTCCTGATTTCTGCTATTCTTACTTGCCCGTCTGATCCGGGGAACACCTTTTCTATTACCCCTTTCGACCATTTATTCCGTTCAGCAGTTTCATCAAGGATTAGAACAATATCACCCACTTTTAGTGCTACGTCTTTCTCATGCCATTTTTTTCTCGGTAATAATGTAGGAAGGTACTCGCGTAACCACCGCCGCCAGAACGCGTCCGCGAAATATTGTGCAATTTTCCATTGACTACGCGTGCAAGTTGTTTGTGCTTCAGACCGACTTATCTTTATTTGGCCTGACGACGAGCCTAACAAAAAATGATTCGGAGTCAGCGCCTCTTCATCGCGAGGATCAACGGATACATGGGTGAGAGGGCGAGAATTGACGCTATGCTCAATCTCAGCTAGTAAGGTCGACAATACCTCCTCTCTCGGCGCCTGTTCGTTCATAACGGCAGCTAACGCAGTTTTTACTGAACGTATTAGTCGCTCCCACGCTCCCCCCATATGCGACGCAGTCGGTGGATTAAATTTCCACTCAATATTGTTCTTAACGGCGAATTGGTCGATTTCTGCTATGTTTATCTCGCTCAGCGCCTGTTTTAACTCCTTATTCATCCCCTTAAAATTGGTCCCATTGTCCGAATACAGACAGAGTGGCGTACCTCTGCGCGCACAGAAACGGCGGAAGGCCATGATCGCCGAGTCAGTATTTAAGCTGTGCGCAAGCTCAATATGTATGGCGCGAGTCGTTAGACAAGTAAAAAGAGCCCCCCATCGTTTCTCTCGCCTCCTACCTATTTTAACTTGCATTGGCCCAAAATAATCCAGGCCACAATGGCTAAATGGGAGTGCTCGATGAGCCAATCTAGACAAGGGAAGGTCTGCCATCTTGGGATTTGCCGGTCGCGCTCGTAGCATTTTACAAATTATACATTTTGCTGTCAGGCCTTTTAAAGCCGTGCGTAAACCAACTATCCAATACATTTGACGCAACTCATTGATTACTGATTCATGGCTGGCGTGGTAAAATTTCTCGTGATATTTTTTTATTAATAGCTGCGTAAATGATTCCCTGCCGTTTAAAAGTATCGGATTGTTCATGAGTGCATCACCGCTAAATTTTCGTAAACGTCCTTCCGCCCGCAAAATTCCGTTTTCATCTAAATATGCGTTCAAAGAAATTATGGGACTATTTTTGGAGATCTGTTTTGATTTTTTAACCGCGTCTAGTTCGGTCGCAAAGGAATTTAACTGACTGATTCTGATACACATTGCCTCCGCATCTAATTTCCTTTCGAGATGTGTTCGATCTTTTCTCTTTTTACCGACGTCTAATAATATTATAAAACAAATAACGACCTTTATCAGCCGATCGAAAGAGGAGAATCGAGTAAAATCTATCTCTACCGGGGGTCTCTCTATCATGTAAACTACGCGAGTTTCTGATTTTAGTATTTGCTCTTGCGATTGCTCGACCTTCCCTGAGCATTTTTCGTTTGGCCACTCTTCCTCCAATTTTCGCAAAAAAGGTGGTCCTAGGAGCCACCTACTATTACTATGCAAAGCATTGGGTGCTGATCTAGTCCCGTCATCGGCAGGATTTTCCTTGGTGTTGACGTATCTCCATTCACTAATCTCCGATTTTTCGCGAATTTCACTTAGTCTGTGAGCAACAAAGACCTTGAATTCGCGAGGGTCTTTTCTAATCCAACATAAGACCGTTTTTGAATCGGACCAAAATACGCGCCGCGTGATTTTAAAATCATGTTCGTCTGCAATTAATTTTGCTAGCCTTACACCGAGAAGCGCCGCTTGCAGTTCCAAGCGCGGGATGGATATTGTTTTTAACGGAGCTACTTTACTTTTAGACATTATTATTGAGACGTGAACTTTATTATTGCTCAATTCGAAACGCCAATAAGCAACGGCTGCGTAAGCTACGGTGCTCGAATCACAGAAGACATGCAATTCAGCAGATTTTATTTGTTCGGACTTCAATTGATAGCAACGGGCTATTTCACAATTCTTCACATTTTCTAAATCCTTCAACCATTGTTGCCAGTGTGAAAATTCGTCGTCACGCAAAGTCTCATCCCAGCCGATCTCGCTAGCCCAAATTCTTTGCATTAGTATCTTTGATTGTATTGTAAAAGGCGTGAGAAAGCCGAGCGGGTCGAAAATGGACATAATTATTGCTAAAAATTGCCTTTTTGTCGGTCTTTTTGAATGCTTATAAAATTCATCGGATAAATTACTCTGATTAAAACGAAACATAAGTTGGTCGGTGTCATTTAGCCATTTTAAACCCAGAACCTTCTCATTGTTTGTCTGATTTTCAATATTCTTAATTAAATCGTTAGAATAATTCTTTATACTCAAATCACGCAAAATTTCTGTGTTATTGCTCGCCCATCCATGCATTTCCCAATTAGCAAAACTATTAATTTCAATTGATTCTATTACGCGTTTCTTTGCTTCCTCAATACTTTCACAGCTATCTAAAAAGTCGTCCATATAGCAATTTTCTATTATTTTGTTAGCGGTTTCCGGAAACCTGGACAAAAATTCGGCTGCATTTTTATTCTTAATATACATTGCCGTGCAGGGTGACGACTTTGCCCCAAATAGAACTGATGTGAAAACATACTCTTCCGGCGGTTTTGATCGATCTTTCCCACGCCACAGAAAACGCTGTGCTTCCCGATCCTCCCTTCGTATCTTAATTTTTAGAAACATATCCGTGATATCCGCCTTTATTGCGTACGCGAATTGCCTGAATCTCATTAAAATACCAGGCAAAGATTTTAATAGATCGGGTCCCGATAACAAATAGTCGTTAAAACTTTTACCCTTTGATTTCGCTGCTAAATCGAAAACCAATCTGATTTTACCCGGCTTGTTAACATTACGCACTCCGAAATGCGGCGAATATCGAACGCATTTATTTAGAGGTCTTTCTCCCGCTTTTATCGCGAAGCCCTTATCAAATAGTCTCTGCATCTCTTTATAATATAAGTCGGCGAGTTCCCGATTTCGATCAAGCCTTTTTTCTTGTATTATTAACCTATTGTATGACATAGCACGCCCATCGTCCGTTAGTTCTATATCCTCTTTAAATAATAAGCCTACCTCCCACTCCTTTCCGTTGTGCCTACTGGTTGTATCTAAAATTTCGAGAGCGCGCTTATTTTCTGGATTTTCTCTCGAGCGTGTACTTATCCCAATTGAATCAATATCAAAATACGATTTAACTAATTCGTTCAAATTATTCAAAACTATTTCTGTATTCGATAAGATGCTGTCAACATTATGTATATACTCACTCTTTCTTCCATGGGGGAGACCGTGAATCGCCCAACCTAGTAGGCATCGAGAAACTACTAAATGGGTCTTTTCAAGTTCTCTATACTCTCGAGTTAATATTAAATGACAGTTATCTTGCCCTATAATCATTTGCGGCGCCTCGCGATAAGGTAAGACCTTTATTCCTGTTCTGGTTGCACAGAAATCGACCATTTCTCTATCGACTATCTGCTCTCGCAATGTGAGGTCGCGCACGACCAGTACGTTCTTTAAATAGAAACCTAAATCACCGTTTGTAATTGTTAAATTAGTCTTTTCTGTACATAATATGGCCGCATCCTCACCTCCCACTCCTTTCAAAATGAGATTTGCACACGTCGTTTTGGCCCCGATTTCATCAATTAATTGCGAACTCACGATGGTAACCGTTGCTCCGTCGTCTAATAAGGCGTATATATGTTTGATTTTGACGGAGCCCGTAATACAAATCGGAACTAATCTAAGCAACGCGTGAGAATTTAGTCAACTTTTTAGACTCGACTGATTTGTATTAATAGCGTTTATTGACTTTTCGGCATTAAGAGTGTCCTGAGACCGATCATCACTTTGCTTTGTAATCGATCGCGAATCATTTTTCTGAATAGGATGCAGGAGTACGTGATGATTGCGGCCACAGCTGTCACAGCTCGGTTTTCTACATTCCTCGCGTCTGTGTCCCGCGCCTAGACACCTATAACATAAACGGTTGGACTTTACAACTTTCCATCTTCTATTGACCGGCAATTTCGAAAAATATCTACATTCTTCTATAGAGTGATATTTTCGACCGCAGTTTACGCAATTTCTCGCCGCGGTCCCCTCACTCTTTCTCGCAAATTCATCTGTACCCTCCTGCGTATCCATAGCGGTATACACGGCCTTAACCCTTTTAGTTCGACTTGTCTCTTTCTGATATTTATCAGCCGTGTCGAGCTCGTAAGTGATTACGTTTGCCTTGATGTGTGTTTGAGCTTGTTTATATACGAATTCCGCGAGTCTCTCTAAGTCGGGCACGTTACGTGCTTCATTCGCGGCATAATTAGTGAAATTATATGTGATAGTTTCCGGTAATTTTTTAAGTAAGCCACTCACTAGCTCGGGGCTGTTCAAGTATCCAGCATTATTTTTTTGTGATTTTATAGCTATGACCGCGTTTCTTAATCTTGTGGCAAACTCGATTAAACCTATTTTTTCATTTTTGATACTTGGTATCAATCGAATTTCATCCAAGATCTTTGTTAGAATTAATTGCGAATTGCCGAAGCGCATTTCCAATGTATCCATAATCTCCTGAGAATTATATCCCGCCATAAATAAGGGCTGCACTGCCTCACGCGCAGTTCCAGTCAGCGCCTCTGACAATCGCAAAACATTCTCGCGATCAGTATAATTCCCAAGTGCCGTAGCTAAGTAAAAGGATTGCTTAAATCTGCACCAATCTAACGGTTCTCCGGAAAACGGTTGTAATCTCTTAACCGAAGTCATCCTATTAATGAGCGTCGCATTGCCCCCCAAAAGGCCTACTTGATTTTCTAACGTATAATTGTTTTCCGGAGCTCTAGACAAATGTACTTCATTACGTGCGTTCGGTCGCCTATCAAACGCAGGATAGCAATTTTGAGAATCTACATACGGGACATGTGATTCCTTATTTAATCGGTTACGCGGATTGAGATTTTTATCGTAGAAATAATTGTTATCATAACCCTTGTTAAAACGTTCGCCCTGCGCGGTCCGTACAGAATTCGGAATTCGAACCCTCGAATGGCTAGATAAATTCGACGGTTCTCGCCGGGGGGCGTAAAAACTACGACGACCACTATCTGAATCGCTCGAATCGCTTTCATCGCCTCCACGAGATTCGCTTTCTCCATCAGAATCATAATAGCCCTTTCTACAATTATTGACCGTCATATTGTTCCCGAAGCGACCGCGTTTGGTTGACGACGACTTCTTCCTCTCGGTAGAGGGACGTTTCGCTCGCGAGCTTACAAAACTACCCAGACCTGTCAAAGTTGGTGGTGGAGTTGGCAACGCTATCCAAGACGACGTTGCTACTGGAGGTGGCGACACGGGCAGCCGCTGCAACGATTCGTACGTTCCTGATGGTGGCAACGCGCTCGTCTTCATCCTTGCGCGACGTATCGGGGCGCGAGGTCGCGCTGCCGATCTCTTCGCAGTAGCCGGTGGACGGGCTGCAGCTCTTCCTCGTGACGTCACTCTTTCTTCGGGAGATAATGGAAGTGAAGCACTCGCAAGCGCCACCGACGATGAAGCTCGTCTCTGCACTAGGATTATCGATCCTTCTTGGCTCGTTGAAAACGGCATGCAAGAAAGTGCCGCCGCGCATCGAATTGCCGCGCGCCTTCGCGTTCTTGATCTCCGTTGTATCGGCGATGGAAGATTGTACACATATGCGTCGGTCGAAGGTGAAGGCTCAGCTCCGTTGGATTTCTCCAGTGACGGAACACCAGCAGAAGCCTTCGATGACTTCGCGTTCGAGTTTCGAACGGGCCGACGACTTCCAGACGTTACCTTCCTCTTTCTCGCTGTAGAGCGCGTCGGCACTTCGCCAAGAACGGTAGGAAGTAAATTCTCCGTTTTCTGCCCTCGGGTACTCCGACGTAGATTGACATTCGACATCCTCACAACCAAAACGTATGCACTCCGACACGAAAATATACCAGTCACAGCAACCCTGTCCCGGGTTTCGGCACCAAAATGTAGTCGCTCTCCTGAGCGGGATCGCGTCCGGAGTATACAAGTTTACGAGATTCTAAATATATTGAATTTATTTATTCTAATACAAGAAGATCACGGTTTATAAAGGAATGGGAGTAATAGGAACTCGAAAACAAAACACAAGTTTAACAGTAAATACAAAACATATATTAAAAACTCTATACAATCATCGAAGTGTTCAGCTCCGAGACTCGAAAAAGACTGGCGCAAAATCCGTGAAAACTACGCTCATTATTGTTTCGCCACATAAATTTTCCCCTTCCCCAGGTCCTTATTTCCCATCGCAAGATCTTAAAATTCAAGCGCCTTTACATGTTTAAGGTTCAATAAATTTTTTTCTACGATGGCCTCTAGCTCCACCTAAGCTGGAAACATGTTGCGAGCGTGAGCGAGGTATATGCATCCGAACCTACGCCCTGCCCAGAGCGAAGGGCCATAAACACGTGGACCAGGGACCTTTTCTGAAATTCACGGATCCGCAGACGTCGCACAGTTTTACTATTTATCCTACGCTGTTCCCGCATTTGCTCGGGTATTTACCCGCGACGCAGGGAAAACCCTATAGGTAAAAACCTACGTCGAGAACAGCGTTCACACTCTATGGACTGTAGATATTGTCGTCGTAAATAAACGAAAATCGTCATCAACCATTCTTTTTCGTACCGAAACGATGTTCCCAGGCATTCGCGGTAACGAAGCAGGAAGGCCGCCACATCTGCGCTATCCTTACATATAGCTGGCCATCGGGACCGCACGTTTCCTGACCAAAGCGTACGCGGAGGGAATTCACGGCTTTCCCTCCGCCCCGCGCTCCCCCCTATTAGATGGGGGAGGAAAATACCAATATAAATCATGCGGCAGCGACATCCTTAAATGTGCCCTCACAAAATAATGCGGCTACAACGTCCAATATGCGTTGCACTCGCAGGGTCTACGCACAATATATGCGCTGAAACGCCTATCCGCCGAAGTATGAGCACGGTCCCCGCCTCGCTCTCGCTTGCCGGGAACATAATATGCAAAATGTTTATTTTCCTTCCTTCTTTGATTCGTTCAAAGTTTATCCGCGATACGTCCGAGAGTCTTTTCTTCATTCTGTGGTGGTTTTGTACGTGTTTTTATCATTTTTTTTATATAAATCAACGACATTACCTAACATTACGAGCTTTACCCCCACCCCACTTTGTATGCTCTCTTTCTCTGTCGCTGTCCTTCTGTCTAGCTCTCGAGTATTTTTCAAACGGATAAAACACGTTACAGCGCGTGGTGTCGAGAATCAGAACGTCCGCCGTTCATCAATATTTCGTATGGCCGACAAATATTTCCAAGATTGAACGTTATACTGAGAACGGACTGTTTTTTTAGTTTATTTTTTGTTTTTTTTTTAATATATGCAGCAATTTTATACATTCGCAAAGCTTGATGAAATATTCAATAAAAGACAGGAAATAATTCAAGCTCGAGTCGTAAATGTCAGACGAAGACTATATGTTAGGAAAAAACTAGTTTAACCGTATAATGCACGCGATTGTTACCGATGAAGGCGACTAGCAACTAATCTATATATATAAATAATACACTTATGGAAGTACTTTTATAAATAAGAATGGTTATAATAACAAAACGTTGCATTTAATTTACTTTATTTGGTTCGGTGTATGAAATTGAGTAACGCTTTGTGTAATTTCTTCTATATGTGAAATCTTCGTTAAAAATTAAAAATAAAATATAAATATTTGATGGAAATGTTTGCGTTAAGATGAACGAGAAACAGCCCTCCAAATTGATGCAAAGTAAAGGCATGCAAAAATCTGTTCGAAATGAAAGGTCTTGCAAAGAGAAAGGGAGTATATAGTATTTTTTTCTTTCTTAAACAATACTCCAATATTTAGAAATACAAAGAGAGAATAATCCTTCCTGATTTTCCGGTTTTCACTCGATGTATTATTTATGTATCCGTGGGTCGTCGTCTGACCATTCTCGGTCATCTCTGCTGTCACGAAACACTCTACCCGTGTAAATTGTTGATTATATTATAAATGAAGAACTATAGTATGAATCTCTTTTATAAAATCAAAAGTATATGTATATTCCGATTATTATTTTGAAAAGAGTTCATTGTAAAAATAAATGTTTTATGTATGTAAAAATATTTATTCATGTAGTAGTATGTGTGTATGTATATATCTACAAGAAAAACGTTCAAAAAATAAACTTTCACTTTTCGTATACTTGCTAATAAATAATAATTTTTTTTTTATTTCAACATTTTACTTTTCATGCAGTTTTACTTTATTTCTGTGCTAATGATTTGCAAATATATTTTATAGTCTCCCGTATACAATATAATGTATCCACGTATAATATTAAATATTATTACGTACTTCGTCTCTTTGTAAAAGATCGATGTTTTAGACGAGGTATATACCATATTTTCAATCTGAGTTTTAAACCTTAAGCAACGTCTGCTTTCCTCTTATGATATTTTCAAATAAAACACGCGCGGGAACACACACAGACACATACGCGGCAATAGTGTATAACTGTGATATATATATATATATATATATATATATATATATATATATAAAATTGTTTATACGGTTTTTGCCGGGGGCATTTGCAAAGAACGAGGCTCCTGAATATTTCAAATTCTATACATCTTCTCAAGTCTTGAAAGCGCTGCATATATTATTATTCCTTATTTATACGCAAATAAGTAATAAATTTAGTAATGGCTATTTATATTGCTGATACTGCGCATGTATATTCGTTTCGTACAAGTTAGGTAACGGCATCTTGTGCCTTGAAAAATACAAAAATCATCTGAATAAGATTACATCAGTTTACTCGCATAGTAGATTAAAGTAATGCGTTCAAAATGAAATAAATTGCATATTAATTTCAATTATTTGTAATTCTAAAAGTGTATGAAATTTCCTGATTCCCATTTGCCAAAAAAGCAAATATCCATTCCTTAAACAGAATAATTTTCCTTCTACTTCTGCAGTACGAAGAAATTACATCTAAGATGTTTGATAAAATATCTTTTTTCCTACATAGTAATAGAAGTCACTTTCAGAAAATTGCACTTGTACACCACCATGAGCACGTCCTCTGACTTTTGTATCCCCTCCAACCAGACGCACGAAGAAAGCAACCTGGCTAAAGTTACAAATGAGGCAAAATTTACTGAATCCCTAAAAGCATACTTAATATATTCAAAAAATGTACGTCATGAAGTACCAAGAACGGAAATTAAGTAAATTTAAGATTGAATATATTGAAACTCATAGTTAGATCAATACAGTAAATAATTAATAAAATGTAACATTTATAATTAAAACGATAATAAATTTATAAATAATCGTCAAGCATTTACGCTTTGTTGACAACATACATATACATATATAATATTATGATTAATTTTAATGTTTTTTTTTTTGTTGATGAAAAAATAAGAAATCTACCAAATTCAACAGGTGAAAACTATATGAAATAAAAGAACAGAAAATTTATGTTCATTATTTATTATTTAAACGTAATTATTCAACTGTTATGGGTCGTTTAGGGAGTCGATATACCACTTGACGTACTATACACGTACATATGCCAAACGATACGAACAAAGTTGGATAAGGTGCGTTCTATTAAAGAAGATAACAGCCATAAGACCATTATGACAATAGAATACCATTGTAGGACGAAAACACAGTGCAAAGTTAATATAAACTGAGCATAAATTATCAAATAATGAACTTAAGACGAATGAGATAGAGAGCTAGAGAGAGAGAGAGAGAGAGAGAGAGAGAGAGAGAGAGAGAGAGAGAATATAAATCGACCTAAACTTTATAGTTTCGAGGTCAGGAATTTGTTGTTTGTACTTTCATTAAAAACTTTTCTATACGGTTCCACTTTTACACTCACAAGAAAATAAGATTAATATTGAAAAAATAAATATGCTTTTACTATCAAATGAAATGAGAAGTTCTTTTTCGTTTATATAAACAACTTTAACAATAAAATGACAGCAGTCTTCTTTATCTATCTCTCAGCTTAGCCAATCACTATGTTTCCGTTTCCACTAGAGCGTCGATTTTCTTCTGGGATTCGCGTTTGAGATGCGCGATGAACCAAGTCTCGTACCGTATAGCACATGACTTCTCTGAGTTTTTTTTTTAAAATGACTTAGTATCTTAAAACTACTAAAATTAAATTTGAAGCGATAAAATTGGTTCATTTACAAATTGGACACCTTCGTGGCATACCTTTCTTAACTGCAATTAACAGGCTATAAACTGCTATAGTAATTCTCTTACAAAACAGTTCGAAAATTATAAATGAATACCTTTCATTCATCTAATATTTGTTTTATACTTCTAAGGTACGAATTTATTTACAAACTCGTAGGGAAATTAGCCTGTAATTTAACCTATACTCTTAACGTCATGATAACCAATCCGATTATGATAAATCCGAATAGTGATAAGAGCGCGTGCAATTTTTGATCAGTTTTCATCGAAACAGCGGTGCTATCTGCACAGGTTCAAGTTATAATTTAACGAATAGAAAATACATGATAAAATAAATATATGTACAAAAATAAAAAAATACAGTTTGTTACTGCTGTTCTTCTTGTTGTAAGATTTTATGTAAAAACCCAATTGGCATAAGTCACAATTTCCTACTGAAATCGGAGAAAATTAACAACTGACGCCCAATCTTTCAATGCAGCCTTTTTCTTATTACAAAAAAAAGAGTAACCTATTATATAGAAGCATAAGCGTATAATACAAGCGTTTAGATAGAAGCTGTTAACTATTATGAACAAAAAAAAAAACCAGTTTCATCAAGATTACAATTGATTACTTAAAAAATCCGGATTTGTATGTACCAAGGTGACTCGAAAATAAAAATTTTTCTTCTATATTAAAAGGAGAATGTATACAGTATAAGCTAAAATTATATAATGAATAAGATGTCTTAATAAATTGCTATACGAGTTAATCGATGTTATACATAAAATAACAACAATTGATTTTTTTTTACAGCGGATTCAGTTTAATGTCAAAGCGTCCTATAAAACTGTAACCCGACATAATTAAATTGGTCCTTTGTGATTTATTTAGGGACGTGTTATATATATATATATATATATATGATTCCTCAGAGATTCTTAAATAAATCCAATTGATTTCGATGGATAATACGATCCATAAGAAGACCGTTCCGTAAAGTTCAGTTAGCCACAATGTTTCTTATTAACTGGTGTACAAAAAAAGAACGATGCTATATTATTTCTATCACTAATATATACATACGAAGGCGATAAATTGTATAAATTAATACTTCAATACGCGGCATATACTTTGCACACGCACAGTAGTCGTATATATTTTAGGCATCAGTTAACTC
>JACCIC010000455.1:0-23162 GCA_018907035.1 Sycobia sp. Sy_11
TTTATGGATTTTAAGTTAAGATATGCCAAAGCTCAAATTACTGCTAATAGCGACTGTGATTATATTTTGGGTCCAAACACTAGACAAATATGCATTAAAATGAATCGAACTAGGCAAGGCAATCCTAGAGGATTATGTCAAGTAAGCTGGGCACTGTAATTTTTAATTTATAAAAAGCAATATATTATAAAAGTTTACAAGATGATCAAACAGTTTCTGTAGGTTTGAACTTGTTAGAACAGATATCACGGTTTAAAAAGAATGGATATAAATCTTATTTGATTTTATAATGTGCAAAAAACATCTTTGACTAAATAGTAACTCTATGTTATACTTTAAGCATAATATAAAACCATAGAGTATTAAAATAAATAAACAAAATTGAAAAGATCGAATTTAATTTACACACATAAGATTAGGTTCCATTTCCACTTGAAATAGGTATAATTTGGTGATGTAGTTAATTACATTTCGCGTTTATTTAGTATTAATGGAAAAGAGAGGCAAAATGATTTTTAACAAAGATAAGAATTGACTAATAAATAAAATCTAATATTATATCCTGAAATTTTATCCGTATAATAATTAAATAGTTAGTTTAATTTTGAATTTAAAAAAGACTTGAAAGATCAACTCGAAATTTTCAAATACGAATTTTACCTCTGACAATCGATTCAAACAAGAAATAAATTTTAATGGTAATGTTTTTAAATGTCCCGATATCATAAATCACCCTAATAATATACGTTTAGTAACATCATGTTTTTTAGTTCGATGCAGGTGCACCATTTGTTATATCCAAAAGATATCTGGTGGGAATAGCAAGCAAACCTAACGAGAATTGCAACGATACTCAAAAAGGAAGTGTATATATTGACATAGGATTATACCATCCATTCCTCCAAGCAATACTTATGAAATTTCCCATTGGAGTTCAAACTTTAACAAATTATCCGCATAGATCAGATATAATTTAAATAATATAAAATGTTTTCTTAGTAATTTAACAGTACTTTTGTTCAATAAACAATAATGATATATAATATTTATTCAGCGTCTTTATAAAGACCTTTTTCGACAGCTGAAATTCCAAAGCTCATTAAGCATTACAGTAATTCACAATCGAGAACTTTCATCCAGTTCATCAAATATTTGATAAATACCAATATATTCATTTGGATGAAGTTGCAAACAGTAGTGAAGCAACTAAACAATGTTAAGAAAAAATTTTATTTTGTAATCTTATTTTTGTTCTCTTACGCATCTTTTAACTAAAAAAATTTTGTATTTTCTCTGAAGATTTTAAAATAAAATAAAAGAACCATTTGAAATAGGAAAATATTTCCAAAGGAACGATTAGAAACAAACATTGATGAACATATTATTTATTTAATGATATAAAGTGTGACGTCCTCGACCTTGGACCCATATGCTGTCTCACGACACGTGTTCGTGTGATTAGTGTTTCTTGAAGAATAAATTATGTCAAGGTGTGCAGAGACAGGCATAATTAATTACCTGGCTAGAAGTTACACATAACAGACAAAATAAGTTAATAGATATATCAGAGGAATGAATAAATGATTTAGTTTTGTCGATTTATTTTTTATTCTTAATAATAAATACTACTAAAATAAATTTAACTAATGCTCCATGAACATATACAATTAATACAATTTGCACGAACTGTAGCTGACAGCAATTAACTGTAAATTGATTATCTAATATCTGGTTTCATAAGCAGTTCAGATAGAAGACAAATCTTTCCTTAAAATAATGTTGATCGCGGCAGTTGGCCAAAATTCGCATCGCGGAAAAAACATCTTAGATATTCGATGATTTAAGTACATACAGTATACTTAACTCAGAAAGATAACATAACAGTTCGTGAATACTACTGAGGTATTTGGATTAGAGATACTTATTTTTTCAGAGGAAAAACGATATTAGAATTTGCCATTTTAATGGCAATAATATTATATTATAGAAATAGAGTATCTTTCCCGTCAATAATGTCCATTGACCATCGAATGAAATTAAATTAATATATATTTTTATCGGTCTTCATAATATAATATATTAGTAATCTATAGATTAGATAATAAAAAAAATATAATCACAAAGTAAACAGTAGACATAACGCATATATATAGAGATACATAGAGAGAAGGAAGAGAGAGAGAGAGAGACGAGGAGAAGAGAGATCAGAGAGCGAGAGAGACGAAGATGCAGAGAGGAAAAGATAGAAAAAAAAAATGAAAAAGGAAAGTGAAAAAGCAAAGAGAAGAAAAGAGGAGGAAAAAAAAAGGAAAAGGAAACTGAGAGAGAGAGAGAGAAGAGGACTAGTGAGAGGTATAACGGTGCAAATAAACATAGGTATAAAGAGGAGAGGAGTTATAGAGAGAGATATAGTATATATATAAATTTATAGATATATAGTATATATAAAGTATATATAACAATGTTATAAATATATATAATATTATAGATATATATATAGATATGTTAAAACGTATTATAATAATTGTACTTATTTCAGATATATATGTATATATATATATTTGTAAAGTATTATAATACCTTGATATTTATTCTTTCTTTCTTCTTATTTCTTTTACCTTTACTTATTCTGACAAAATTAGTTAATTTATATTATACGTGTATACAAAGATTTTGCATTTGCCCAGAGCAGTGTGTCTGTGAACGAGGGAAAACCTAAGAAAGAAAACCCAGTGGGAAAAAATCTCCATACGAAAACCTCGTTCGAAGATGCGTGGGGTTCACATGATTCTTTGTATCGCAACTTACTCTACTTTCATTAATACATGTTAGAATTTTTATGCGAAATTCGATGTCTGGAAATTATGGAAATAGGAAATTTACTTTTATTGTTTTGTCTAATTCTGGAAAAGTCGCGTGAGTTGAGGATTTATTTTTATGGCTTTGCAGAAAAAAACGTTTGTTTTTTTTTTGTCTCGTCGATAGTGGTTAGTACTGGTTCTGGCTTCGGTTCCGGCTCTGACTCTGGTTGAGCGATCATTTCGTAACTGTTTCCTGCCTCTTGTTTCTTCGGTAGTTTGAGAGATATGAAGAAGTGTGCGGCTGTGCTCCAAATGACTGACAATAGGTATATGGACCAACCGTATACGCGATGAAGGGCGTATCCGTTGAGTACAACCCGTATGAATGATTTTATCACGTGTATGATCACCAGGACTGCTATTATCCCCGCGCTTGCAGATCCAAAGGTGATAAATTTACTCCATATTTTTTTCCAAGCAGAATTTACTAAATTATCCATGGTGTCTTCGTTTATGAAGTGCGATATCGTGTTGCCGCTCGTCACTCCAGATTCGTGCATTTCGTGTGCTGCATTATTTAATAATGCAGCTGCTTCTACTGGAAACATAATTCGTTCCTTTAGTTTTTCTAAATCTTTACTGGAGTAGATTCCAAATGTTGCTAGACTGATTGGATTAATATATTCAGCTGAGTCATGGGTTTTAGGGTTGTGGGTTCTCTTGCCTCGGTCGGTTTTGTTTCGAATTTGTACCATTCGCTATACGGTAGTATGATGGTAGCACTTGGTTACAGGGAACTCTAGTCCCTCGAGTTTTCAGGATGTGTGTTTTTGGTGTGACAAAGAGGGTTGTGTTTTGTCTTACAACTCTCAGCTCGGTGTACAGTGATCGCCGTGATCTATCTTAACTTCCACTGGTATACATTTTACTAGGTGTACCACTTCGCCGGCTACTACAGCCATATAGTCAAGACGTTTCATTATGTTATACGCAAATTGGTCGGGACTTTCTGTAGCAATAGCGAGTGCGTTTTTAACGCGATCTATTCTACCCGACATCGCTCTGTCACTATGTTGCGGTATAAGTTAAGCATTTGTTTTTTTACATGTTTTTCCAGATATACGAATTTTGCATTTACATAAGCGAAAATATCCAGATTACTACTAGATAATGCACTCTTTTTGGCAAACCTGATGCCCTCTTTTGTTTCGAAGATAACCAATTTTGGGTGTTCGGTTCTTATTATTGTATAATCGCATACCTTTTCTTCGTACAATTTACTTAATGCGAATGTTAATTTTTGATCCGAAAAAAAATAGATTACGTCTTGATCTATCTGAGGGTTAGTCATTTTTATTGCATGACCCTCGAATAATACGCCGTATTCATGAAAGTGACAATCATTATTAGGGACCGATTCCCAGACAGTGTATCCATCTTTAGCGTCTATAGAGAATTTTCCCGATAGTGGACATAATGTTCCCGATTGTAGATGAATTTTGTCGTCTTGTAAGGTTACTCGCGCCGATTGTTGCAATAGGGTGATTTTAAGGGTTCCTTGGACAATAACAGAATTCCAAGTTCCATAGGGGTCGCTATAATAAGCCCCCGCGCAGGTTCCGTGATTGCTTATGCTTCCGGCGTAGGTCATCGAATATATATTTGTTTGGTTAATTCTCGCCCCGTTTATAACGTGATTTTGTCCGAAGTTGATTATCCCAGTTAAATGTAATTGTAAACAACTATCTCTACTGACGTCATACAAGTATTCCATTTCGCCGTTATTAACAACAGAGTTATGCGAATGCATCCCGCAGTAATAGATGGTTCTCCGTACCTCTATTTTACATTGTAATGCTTTGGTTTCTTTAAAACCGTTAATTTGAAGTAGCTGTATATAAGCAAGTTGGCTTATAGGGTGGAGTTGAGGAAAATTGCTTTCTCCGACGTCTAATAACGACATGGTTGTTATATTCATGATGTTAGATCCGCAATCGTATCGTATCATTGTTTTTATTGGGGTGACGAAAAATAAGGTAAAAAGTATCATGTATAGGGATATGATCTTTTCTGAAATCATAAAGAGGTTAGTTGCGTACTCTGTAAGAAAAAAAAAAGTTATTATGGTTGGCATAAGAAAGAAAGAAACTAGTTGTGACTTCGATTTTGACCTTTGTAGATAACGGAAAAATTGCATGTATTGCGTCGGTTTTGTGTTTTTTTTCTTTCTTAAATTGATAGGCTTATTAATAATATTCGTATGCTTATTTCATTATAGGGTTAGTATGTGGAGTGTTAGATAGTATAGCGGTGAATGCGAAGTTTATTTATGCATCGACATAAATTTTATTATATATATAAAAGAGGTTTTTTTAAAATGTTTAAAATGATAGAAATAATTATTTTCTTAACTAAGGGTGGCACTGATTAATCTGGTTTCTCCTGTTCTTTCTGTCTACCCTTTTTCTTTTGAGTTGCTGTTTCTTGATTTATGTAAGAGATGCAAAGTCGATTCGCATGAACGATCTTACTGCTTTTATTTACTTGGATCCTAATATTATTCTTGTTCAACACTTCTAGTATCTTATGAGGTCCAGAGTAATGATTTCCAAATTTATTTGGTTTAGGACCAGACAGTAGGAATACATAATCTCCTATTTGAAAATTCTGTGGATTAATTTTTCTGTCGTAATATTTCTTCGAACTTTTGAGGATACTAGATTGTCGTAGGCTAATTTCTCGATTCTATTCAGCCATGTGACTAAGTCGACTAGATATCCCTTGTACGTGGGTAGTAAGCCTCCTTCTCTTAAAGGATCGATAGAAGGCAACCTGGCGATTCTACCGAAAATTAATTCATACGGTGTATGCTTGGTGCTTTCTTGGACATAAGTGTTATAATTTAAAATGGCTATGTCTAACCAACTGTCCCATTCCTCGTCGTTGGTGGTATATTGTTTTAAGAACTCGCCCAAAACGTGATGTGAGCGTTCTAGCGATCCATTGGATTGCGAGTGGAAAGCGGTGGTCCGTAGTTTCTTTATTTTAAACCGTTGAGCTATGCGGTTCATTAAGCTACTAAGGAAATTTTTCCCTTGATCTGTTAGAATGATTTTTGGTGTTCCGAAGGTGCAAATAAATTTTTTTTATAAAAGAATCTGCTATGGTAGTGGACAGTGTATCTGGTAAGGGTACTGCTACGCAGAATTTAGAGAATTGATCTTGCATTGTCAAGATGTATTCATTTCCAAGTTTAGTAGGGGTTAGTGGCCCTACGACATCTAAAGCTATTTTATAAAAGGGTGTACCAGGGGTGTCGGTGATCACCATTGGTTGTTTGATCTTTAATCTCACTAGTTTTTTAAGTGGACAATCTAAACACTGTTGTATTCTTCTTTGAATGTCTTTCTTTAAGTTATTCCAATAATACTTCTGTTTGATTCGATTATATGTCTTGGATACTCCTCTATGTCCTCCTATTGGTGACTTATGTAGCTCGTGAAATATTTCATCCCTCTTTTCTTTTGGAACGAATTTAAGGGTGTCAGTGCAAATGATAATTTTAATCGGGGAATTCGTAAAGGATGCCTTTATTGTTTCAAGAATGTCTTGCCATTCTATGTTTTGAATGTTCTTGCTTTTGGCAATGCTAATAATGTTTTCTCCTATTTTGATTAGAATTTCTTTTAAGATCGACAAAGTTTTGTATATATTGGTTTTTATTATAGTCATGGATATGGGTGTTTCTCCTCGTATGCATAATGCGAAGAGGTTTTTGCAGTGCGCCCATTTATTTGTTGAATAGCTCGAATATCCATTGGTTTAATGCTTATGTTATTGTTTTCCAGTAGTTTTTTAGCACCGTCGTCATAGGGTTTTCCCTCGCTAATTACAAAGAAAACGATGTTATCTTTGCGGTGGCATATTAAATCTTTGGTTTCTATTACCTTGCCTCTTTCAACCTCGTATTCTTTGTCGTGATTTAGGCTAACTGGCGAATCGATGGAGGATATTGACTTTGTCTCTTCTAGCTGATTAGCGGTTATCAGTTGGGGTAAGGCTGTTGGTTCAGCTTCAAACTCTTCGTGTGATTCCGACTCGCTTTCGGCATAACAACGTGCCTGTAGAGCCGCGTCACGCGTAGGCCTTTTTCTTATCGGAGATTTTTGGTTAGTTTCCCCTTGCGTAATATCCTTTGTTCTTTTGTTTTCGATTATTGATAAAAGAGATTTTTCGGATTCCCCTTGCATAATATTTTTGGTCGTCCTCTCTTCTTTGGTTGTGTAAATATCTTTGGATTTGATTTAGTTTTATCCGTGCATCTTGGCGCATTGCTGAGTTCTCGTGCTGATCTCGTCAAGATATTTGTAGTGACTATTTCAGGTGGATTTCGTGATAATGCGTCTGCGTTAGAATTTAGTTTTCCTGGTTTATACAAGACGGTAGAATCATATTCGGAGAGTTTGAAACGCCATTTTTGTACTCGTGTATTCAGGTCTGCTGATTTAAACCAAACTAAGGGTTGGTGATCAGTGATGATTGTTATTTTCCTTCCATATACGTAGGAACGAAATGCCTGTACGCTATGTATGACTGCTAAGGCTTCCTTTTCGTAAAACTCGTATTTAAGTTCTGCATTGCGTAAAACTCTAGAAGTATATGCTATGGGTCTATTTTTCCCTATTTCTCCCTGGGACAGGATACCTCCTATAGCGTATCCTGAGGCATCAGTTGTTATATTAAATGGTTTGAGTAATGGTTGGGGAATTTTAATAAGGGGCATTGCATAGAATGTCTTTAAAGTCTGAAAGTTTTCTTCGGTTTTGTTCGATCATTCAAATGGTACGTCTTTTTGCCAGCAATTTGTTAATGGCTTTGCAATTGCAGCGAATCTTTCAATTAAATCTGCGGTAATATCCGGCTAAACCAAGAAACTGTCGCACGTTCTTTGCGTTTTTTCGGTTGTGGGAAAGCTTTTACAGCTTCATTTTTTTTTTCGTCGGGACTAAGTCCTCTTTTTCCACTCAAACGATGTCCTAGATAATTCATTCTCTTTTCAGAAATTAGCACTTGTCGGTTTGTAACTTCAATCCGGTGTCTCGGAGCCTGTTAATAGTAGGCTCAATTTCTATCGTGTTCTGCCAGTGTGTGTGTATATATCACAATGTCGTCAAGGTACATAAACAATTCTCTGCCTTGTAGTCTTCTTAATAAGGTATCGATTCACCTTGAAAAGTGGCGGGTGCATTTTTCAATCCAAAAGGATAAGAACGAATTGATAGTTTCCAAATGGCGTACTAAAAGCGGTTTTAGTGCATCTTTCGGGTCCATCTTAATTTGGTCAAACCCTGACGCAAGGTCTACTACGGAGTAATATTTGCCACCTCTACTTGGTCAAATATCTCAGTGATATTCGGCAGTGGATATGCATCGCTTACCGTTTTTTTCGTTCAAAGCTCTGTAGTCGAGGCACCATTCACCATCTTGGTCGACAAGTGAGTTCTGCTTTCTTCTCTACAATCCAAATTGGGCTATTAAATGGAGAATCGGAATGCTCTATCACCCCTGGTTTAATAAATCATTCACCTGTCTATCCATTTCTCTTTGAGCGAGTGAGGAAATTTGTATTGTCATTGCATTGATTGGTTCTTCATCTGTGGTTTTTCTTCTGCGAGTTATAGTATTCTCTTCCAGGCAATGAATCTCCGGGTAGAAAGGAAAATATCGCGATTTTTTTTCGACTAAATGCTGTACGTATCTCTTTTTTCGGTTTCATGAAGGTGATCTGTCCGTATTATATCTCTTATAGACGCGGTTTGCAATGGAAGTTAAGCTCTCCGTGGGGAAAACGGTGGGTTCATTATTTACTCCCTTTGAGGGGATATTCAGTTCTTCAAATATTAGTTCTTGCGTGAGTGAATAAAGCGTATTTGTGGATATACTCTCATTATCGACGTAATTATTAAAAATTCATTTGTATCATTATCATCTATGTGTAACAATTCCTCGTTCGGGCTTTCTTGTTTCCTCGCCTGTTTCGCTCTCGTTGCTCTGATTATCGTAGGTGCATTTGCGAGTAACGAGTCTACTGTATGGTCTATTCCTCCTTCTTCCAATTCCGTAGCTAAATTTTTGCGAAGCATCTCTGGTGATACAAATGCCAATCGGTTGGTCATGTGTATGAAGAATTTCTAGTCGTTTCATCTCGTAGTTTAATGTACTCGAACGTCGCTTAAATATCGTGCCCCCAAAATACCGGAATACGGTATTGGAAAATGATCGGAGACGACGTGGAGAAACAAGAGATTTCCTCCCAAAACTTTAAGTTTTAAAGTTCCTAGGGTGGGAAAATTGTTCTGGACTTATTCCCCTCAAGAGTCCTTTCTGTGACTCATCGATTTTGAACTGATGGGGTATGGTTCCTATTTTTATTAAATTTCCTTCAGATCCTGTGTCTACTAGAATCTACATTTGCCGCTCATTAAGTTCTTGGTAATCACGGTAGGAAGTAACTCCGTTTCCTGTTCAACGTGGATATTCACAATACTATATGTAGGAATGCCTAAAGTTTCATTTCTTAGTCGTAAGTTCGTCGTCTGGCCAGCTATGATGAGTTGTTTATGGCTAAAGATTAATTCGGCGTTGGTATATGTTAAGAATTCTGATCCTATGATTCCATTGTAAGGAATAGAAAAATTGTCTGATACTATGAGAAGTTCGATTCTTTGTCCGGCAATTTTTAATGATACGGTACCTAGGGTTGTTCTTTACTATCTCCCACTCTTGTTAGTGTATAAATTTTTGATTCGTTTATGTGTGCCCCTTTTGGTATTGATTCTATTTTGATAATGCTTACTTCGGATCCACTGTCTATCATAAAAGAAAGAAGATATTGTGGCCCGAACTGAACTTCTACGTATGGTACGTAGTTGCTTATTTGTGGCTCCGAGGGTATTAGTTCGCCTAACAGATTCGATTAATTGGTTTGTGTTCATTGAGCGCGTTTGTCTGTCGCAAGCCCCCTGTTCGCGCTCTCGTTCTGAGGACTTCGTCCATTTCCCTGATTATATTGTCGCTTTCGACATTCGGATATTGTGTGCCCTGGTCTCTTGCCAGTTAGCGCATGTGGGTCTGTTAGAACTGGCTGCGGTTTGTTGAGCGGGATCGCGTACCACTACATCTAGCTTCAGAGTGCCCTAACCTTCCACATTTTTGGCATTTCGGAATCGGTTTTTGTTTATTCGTTTGATCAGTTCGACAGAAGTTAGCTGTATGGCCAGGATTATTGCATAGCTGGCATGTTATAGACGATGGTCTATTGTTACTTCTGCAGTCGCGGGCATTATGACCGATTGTGTTATATGCTTGACACTTGATCGTTGCGAAGCACTGAGAGGTAGTATGATTTGACCCTCGCACGTTTGGCATAATAGCGCTTGGTTGGTCTGAGTCTTTTCCGACATTCTGCAAAAGTATGACCTATTATATTGCGGTAGCTACAAGGTATATTGCTTGGAAGAGTTAGATTTTTTATCTGTCTGGGGTAAATATTTTGTTTGTTAGGTTTATGGCGTATTTCTTGCCTCCTAAATAAATTCTCTCGAGCTTCGACTTTTCGTTCTACTGCTATCGCGTCTTTTACTACGTCTCGATAGCTTCATTCTCTTTCAATCTAGTTTCGATTTCGGGTTTTAATCCTAGTCGAAAATATTCTATGATTGCCTTTTCGATTCTGCGCTTGAAGGCGGCTGTATTTGGTGCTTTGGTTATGTGTCGATTTACTTCATAAATTTGAGAAGCGATGTCTCTCATTCTATTCGCGTATCTTATCACTGATTCATGTTTACCCTGGTATTGACTACTCAGTTCGCCGAGAAGTTGGTGCACGTTTTTCGATTGGGCGTAAAAGTCCTTTAAATGTTCTTTAAATTTTTCGACTGTGGCGAATGCGTACCCAGATATTATTTCTCTTGCTTCATCCAAGAGTTTTCTTTTAAGTAATTTTGTGAAGCTTTCTTCGAGATTATTACTTATCAGTTCCCTAACTTCTGTACAGTATTCTAAGAAATGGCTAAGGGGAATATTTTTCCCGTCAAATTCAGGAACAAATTTTAGTGCTTCTTTCAAAGATATGGTTATTGATTGATCGTTCGCCATTTTAGTACTTGGTAGGTGTTCAGCTATTAAGCAATCACTTGTCAGGTGCGATAAGTATGGTCTAACCGTCTTTTGTTCGGCAAGGTCTATAGAGTCACCGGAGAACGATAAGTTTTTCAGGGGTAGATGGACCTGTGTATATGGGACTGACGTTTATATTTTGTTCGATATTCGATTGTTCTCGAGGCGTTGATGTGCCGAATGGCGTAAATTTAACCTCTTTAAGTCTTTCGGAGGAGTTCTGAATTCGTCCTCCCTTGGTTGATTCTCAGATTCATTTTTTAATGGGATTTCTAACTCCTTCCCTGATCGAGTTTTACTACGTGTATTCATTCGATTTTTAATGTATATGTATCTCGATTTTTAATGTATATGTGTAAATGTATCGCCTTTTTATTTATATGGTTGTGAGGCAGTTGCATATGACTATCGTTTGTTTCGACATTTTCTTTTCGTTCGTAATTAATTAGATTTTCTCTCTCTATTTTTCCAATTATTTCGTTTAATTGATTAATTTTAATTGTTTCCTCAACCTTCACCTGTTTAATAATTTTATTTTAATATATATTTGTTCGTAAATTGTGCGTTACGAGATATATATTGATCAGTAATATCATTTCATACATTTTTGTAATGATTCAGTGAATAATTTTCGACCGAGGGGCAGTTGCACATGGCTATCCTTTGTAGCTCAGAGTCTTGGTGCTTGGCCGTGTTAATTTTTAATTTATTAGGTTTCTGACCAAGAGGCAGTTGCGCATGGCTATCGTTTGTAGCTCAGAGGCTTTGGTACTCGGTCGTATTAATTTAAATTTCTCACCGAGAGGCAGTTGCGCATGGCTATCGTTTATAGCTCAGAGGCTTTGGTGCTTGGCCGTATTAATTTTTATTTTGTGTTTTTTCTTTTCAAATCCTTTCGAATGGTGAGGTTGGTTATTCATTTGTTAATGTTAATTCATTTGTTTAATTTGTAGCATCCCGATTTAGGCTTTTCGATGATTTGTTATATTCATTTGTTACGTTCTCCCTCCTTTTTTTATCATTAAATGGTTTGTGGTTTTCTTTTGAAAATTTTTATTATTTTGAATATTTAATCCCACTTCTAGTCGTGAGGTTTATTCCGTTAAGGAAACTTATTCAAACGCTTTTTCTATGCTTTCTATAGTTTCAGTATCCTCCCTTTTAGGTGATTTGTATAGGCTTATATAGGCTTTATAATTGTAGCAATAATTGTTTGTAAGTTTCTCTCATCTCTTTGCTTTTCCTTTAGCAAGGTTATAATTTGTTGTTCTCTTCTTTCTGATTTTGTTAATTCGTCCTGCTCTTCGGCGATCAGGGAATATATTTGTAATATCGTATCTTTTAATTGTTTATTTTCGGCTTGTTCATTATTCAGATTTTCTCTCTCCCTTTTAAGTATTTGTTTCTGTTATTATTTTTTATTATTTATTTATTTTATATATATATATATATATATATATATATAATATTATTTTTTATTTATATATTCTATTGTAGCTTATATTTTTTCTACTTTATATTCTTTTATATGTAACTGAATAAGTGTGTGTGTGTGTGTGTGTGTGTGTGTGTGTGTATATATATATATATATATATATATATATAGTTTTTTTCTCTATATGTGTGTATATATATGTGTTTTGTTTTTTGATTTTCCTTTTTTTATATATTATTCTTTGTATATGTATTTTACTTTGTGAGTGTTTTTAGAAGTATTAGTTTGTTATTTGTTTATGTTATTATTATTTGTTATATTTTATTAGTTGTTATAGGTTGCACCTCAATTATTTAATGCCAAGTGCAAATCATCCCGATTGAGCCCCCAAAATTTTAAGTTGATGTGACGTCTGGGCATTTTCACCCTTTTTAGCACATTAACTTAATTCGAAATGTACACGTATATCTTCTCATATATACGTCTGTGTGCCTTCGAATGTAACTTGACTGGTTTCGAGTCTGGAGTTTCCTCCACTAGCTCGGGATTATTAAACAATTGAAGGGAAAAGAAGAATTATTTAATGAATGAATAAAATGAAGATTTGTTTAAGAGTTGGCTACGTTAATTTATATAGACTGAAGTCCGAGGCTCTGTTTCGATACGAATTCCCTTTGTTTTGAAGGAAAGAGGTATCTGCCTCGGCCTACCAGCCTAGTTCCCTATTAGAGAGAGAGAGAGAATGTATGTGTGTATGCAAGAAAAGAAAAAAGGGCACGTACAGTCCTACCATGTAGGAGGACCAGTCACCACCCCGGATGATGGAAGATGTGAGACAGAGAAGAGAAGAAAAACAATTAGAATAATTAGTTTGTAAATAATTTTTATTGTACTTACTTGGAGAGAGAGAGATGGCTGTTGATGTTCTGACACTGACTGCTACTGGTTACTGGACTGAGACTGCGACTGACTGCGACTGACTTTTTGTGGAAAAATCGGGGCTTTCTATACCCGATTTTTCCATGATCATCCACAGTCCCTCTCTCTGCTCCACGTTTTTACAGCTTTTTTATTACTTTATTTACATTGCTTATTTTTAGCCTTAATATTAGTATAAACAATTAAATTTTATCATAAACATTCATTATAATTTTTTGTTAAGTATTTGTTTTATTAAAAATGTGGTTTAATTGTTTAAAGTATTAATTTTACTATAAATTAAACATCAAAAATTGTACACTAGCGCATCGCTAATGTACATGTTACGTTACCTATGAGATCTTCGTCGGAGAACATACGCTTCTGACGTATGATCTTGCGGCAAGCCAACGTCTTATTTCGGCGGTATTATGAAATTGTTTTCCTCGCCCAAATAACATGATGACATGCTAGACGGAAATTTGGTCATTTTAGTTTCGATTTTTATTCTACAAAACTTTATTTTTTTGTATATATATATATATATATATATATATATATATATATATATTTATGTGAATTATTATACCTTATGATTATATATATATATAATATATATACTTATCTATATGCGTTAATACGTATTATAATACATTGTACTTTTTTTCACATATATATATATATATATATATATATATATTATATATATATATATATTGTAACGGCTTAGCCCGAATGATCCCGGCGAGGGAGAGGGGCGGTTCGCGAAGGGCGAAATATCGCGTTCAGGATTGCGCGTGAGGTAGTGCGGCTAATGGAGCACACACGAAATAATAAAATAAAAATAATTAAAATTTAAACAGGCTTTAATAGCGCAGCGTCAATAATATAATACAGCGCCTATGTGCGAGGCGATGCGTGACGCAGGCCGAGGGTCGCGGAGGCGACGGCGCGCGAGGAGTTCGGGAAGAGAGAGGGAGAGAGAGAGAAAAGGGGCTGCAACTTACAGCGAGTCGGAGCTCGTTGGTCCCGCAGCGCGTCCTCGTCCGGCAGCAGCGTCTTCCTTCGCCGGGAGCGGCGGTGACGTCGGCGTCCAGAAGCCCCGGGATGGGGCGGTTATTCCGCGGAGACGGGGGTCGGACGACAGTTCGTCCGCTCGAACTCGTGCTCGGCGCGTGTCCACTGCACACACCCACAATACCGTGGCACAACACACGCGTCAAATCGGGCACCCTCCCCGAAGACAAGGTACGAGGCGGGGGAACCTTGGAGCACAAGGCAGGTTCCCACACGCGATTAGTCGCGGCACGGCGGTAGCAACCAAAAACAAACGGACGACGTGCGTAGAAGGCTGGTAACGACGCGTGGTCTTAGCTCGCGGCTTTCTTTCTTTCTGCTTCTTCGCGCGCGTGGCTGTCTCTCCCCATTCCCCGCTCTCTCTCTCTCACTTACCTCTCCGCCGGTGGTTGTGCGTCGGCCTGTAACAGATAAACATTTCTACATGCAAATATACAAATACATATGTACATGCTACGGCTAGAGAGAGAGAGCAACGGGACGGGGAAAGCAAGCGCACGCAGTGCTTGCGTTCCCCGTCACAATATATATATGTATGTGTATTACCTAATCCATATGTGTTAATATATGTACATTGTACGTATATAATTTACTTATTTTTCCATGCATATATATACATAGAGCCATATGCTTACTTACATACATATACACATATACATATATATATTCATGCATATAATATATACTCATACTTATATACGCATGTGCAATTATGCATTGTGATATATAAAAAAGCATATTTAGATGACATTATTATAATTATTATTATATATGTATATATATGCATATATATACATATAAATATATATACGTATAAACACATACACATACATGCATGGAGACATACACATATACGTATGTGCAATTGAGCCTGTAATTGCAACATAAAAACATGGTCTATGTGACATTATTATTATAATATAAGTATATATACAGCTAGATGCTTATAAATATTTAAGATTTTATATGTATAAAAATCTTAGATTTATTACCTTATTTAAATAGATTTTCAAATCTCTTATGTGTACATAGACACATGTACACATGTATATATTTAAATTATAATACGCAGTTTTCTTTATAAATTTATAAAAGTATATATATTTATAAGCGTATATATATATTTTTTTTTGAATTATATTTTTATTTTTATAATTCTCTAGTTAGAGTCAAAAGATGAGAGAAAGTTCTTTGGAATTTCTCTAATCTGTTGAATCTGTCTAAAAATATGTGGGGCAGATAAGGGCACATCTCGGAGTTAAGAATATCGGTAGCCGTGCCAGGTATTGCGCGTGAAAAGAGCAGGATGACGCGGCTCGGCTCGTCGATGCTTAGCGATGTCTCATGGAAAAATTTTTATTTCCGTATGAGTTCGACAAAACCGTGCTTCGCCGCGCAGAGCCGCGATATCGAAAGCTGCTGCACCGGGCCCGGCTCGGCTTTTAAATATTTTCTTTTTCTTTTTTTTTTTGTTTTTCATGGGCGACGTAACACCCCCAGCGTGAAAACGGTGGTTGAGGTACGAAAAAAACCGTTCTGCCTCAGTTGATTACAAGTATGTGGTTGACATGGAAAAATATGTAGGCATTCAAGTGAGAGCAAATATATAGTATATGTTGTGAGAAGGTATTATTCTTGCTATGGTTTCACAATATCTCGACGTTGTTCTATGTATTTATTTCAAAGAAACCACGCGGTTTATTTTCGGTTTGTGATGATGGCATAGGGTCGAGTGGGTGTGCGGCTTCGACATCCAATTGTTGGTTATTTGCCCTTTGATCATTTTTCTTTGATATCAATAGGCGCGTAATGCCAGTCCATATGCTCCAAGTAGATGAAGTGACAGTCCATAAACTTGGTGAAGGCGCGTAACATTTATGAAAACGCTAATTAACATTTTGATTGCTTGGATTATGAATAAGATTCCAATAATGCCAGCACTAGTGGTTCCGAAGGAGACGAGTTTTTGCCATACTCTTCCCCATGTGTCCTCGTCCGGCAGCAGCGTCTTCCTTCGCGGGAGCGGCGGTGACGTCGGCGTCCAGAAGCCCCGGGATGGGGCGGTTATTCCGCGGAGACGGGGTCGGACGACAGTTCGTCCGCTCGAACTCGTGCTCGGCGCGTGTCCACTGCACACACCGACAATACCGTGGCACAACACACGCGTCCGATCGGGTACCCTCCCCGAAGATGAGGTACGTGGCGAGGGGAAACACTTAGAGCACAAGGCGTGTTCCCGTACGCGATCAGACACGGCACAATAGCAGCAGAAGGGGAAAACAACGTGCGTGGAAGCCCGGTTACGACGCGTGTTCTTCGCTCGCGGCTTTCTCTCTATCTCCTCTTCGCGCGCGCGGCCGTCTCTCCCCACTCACCGCTCTCTCTCTCTCACTTACCTCTCCGCCGGTGTGGTTGTGCGTCGGCCTGTAACAGATAAACATCTATACATGCAAATATACAAATACATATTTACAGGCTACGGCTAGAGAGAGAGCAACGGGTGCGCATTAACGCAAGCACTGCGTGCGCTTGCTTTCCCCGTTGCACGCCCCCCCTCCAGACGCTGGTAGCCGAAGCGTAACAGCTCGACTCAACATCTCTCTCTCGGATCGACCATCGTGTCAGGATGAGGAACTGGGGTGGCTGCGGTCTACCGCTGGGGATCACCGGGATGAGGAAGGACGGGTAAAGAACTCCCTTCCCTAGACGCAGTTATTTTGGAGGGCACCTTTATTCATTATTAGATTACATTGCTAAAGCATGTCTCGTGGCGCCTCACTTTGTGTGAGCTGGCTTCGCTCCTTGGGGGCGATTCCGCTTTTCGGTGGCACTGGGGGCGTGCCCCTCGTAATCGGGGTGGTTATGTTAATTGGGGCACTCCCGTCCCCGGCGCACGCCCTCCAGCTTGCACTGGCTGCAGCTAGGTAGGCGGATTGGCGCAAACTGAGGCGCGTCCGACGCCGCTTGTTCGCGCCGGGCCTCCGCCGTCTTCCACAGAGCGAACACCCGGTTGACGTTGCTTTGCAGGCGTCTCGCCTCCACAGCGGTGTTGCTGCGGAAGGATTCGAGGGCCTGAGCTGCTTCGACTACCGAGGGACGCGTCCTTCCGACGGTATTGGGGTTGGACGGCAGGGTGGCCTGCATTAGCGCGCTCCGCAGCCGGTGCATTTCCAGGCGGCAGGCGGCCTGGAAGTCCTCCACTGTCCGGCGTGCGGCGCACTCGCGCTCCAGCAACCTGGTCGCCTCTCCGTCCGCTTCCTCCCAGCGGTGGAGTAGGGCGTTGGCTTTACGCCGGTGGTCCCAGGCGAGGTAGTCCACCTCGGCGAACTCCAACAGCTCTCGTTGTCCGGGCGTCGCTCTCTGGACGAAGGTTTGTAGCTGTTGGAGAGCACTGGCCTCCTCGGCTTCCAACTCCTGGCGCCGGAAGTACACGCGGTCCAGCCGCTGGCATAGGGCCTGAACGCTGTCGGGCCGGATGCTCCCTGGCTTGGGCGTCGAGGCTGGCTCGGCGGTCTTCGGCCACCTGTCCTCCTCGATCGCGGCGTACTCGAGGCCCACGAGCCCTGGACTCGGCCGGGGGGCCGGGGGACCCATCTCCTGGACTCCCATACGCTGGAAGGCGGCCTCCAATAGTGAGCCCAGTATCTCGGCGGCCACCTTGCTCGGGGAGAACGCCATTCTCTGTCCCTAAGGAGAAGATGGAAAAGTTGACGTTATCTGACGGCCCCCTGGGCGCAACCTGGGCCGGGAAGATTCCTCGACGAGGGGACTCAACAGGGTGGTGGAAACCGAGGGACGGGCCGGATTCGCCGGTATCCCGTGGGCGAGTTCGGGAGTGAATCGGCCCGTTGACGGGCGCGGGCTTGGGCCCGAGTGCGGCGGGGGGATTGGTCCCGCGGCGGGGTTGAGCGTCCGCTCTTCCTGGGGCGACCTACTTTTCGCCTCACCAGGCGTGCGTCGTTATGACAGGCGGCTTCGCTGTTATTGGGCTTCGCAGGGGCTCGCGCTTGGGTTCTTCGACGGGGTACGATTCGCGTCCTACGCGGCCCTCCCTAATCTACGCGGTGCGATATCGGTGTTAGATCGCGTGGCATTGCCCGCGGGGGTATCGCTTCGCACGCTCGTATCGGAATTACAATGAGGCCCGTCGTCGGGGCGCCGTACGCTCACCAGTGGTGTTACAATGCGGATTCGCTCGCTCGCCTCGACATTACAATTCGACGCATCGCAGTCACGCTCTTCGCCCGAAGGCTCTTCCGTGTCGGAACCGCTATCATCTTCGGGGTCGTGATCTCGATGGTAGGGCTTCAGGTCGGCGACGTGATGCTTACCAGCATCTCTTCCCGTAGAGTCGATCATTCGATAAACATTCGTGCCGAGTTTCTCCATGATGGTAAAGGGCCCGTCGAATTTCGGGGCCAGCTTGGCGCTGACGCCCTGTATGCCTGACGAGAGGATGCGATTACGCTACCATACGTGATCGCCAATCGCGTAATTCACGTCGCGACGTCTCGCATTATAATAGTGAGCTTGCTTTGCAAACGCTTTCTGCGAGTTTTCCGCTGCCTTTAGATGGAGATCAGATAATTTCTCCATCCGCTCTTTCCAGTGTTGTAGAGCAGCCTCTTCTTGCGCAATTTGTGCGCGCTGCTCCTCCTGGCGACGAGGTGTGCCAGGGGCTGAGGGGTGACGACCCGTTTTAAGGAAGGCCGGACGTACGCCAATGGGGTCTTGTACGGATATATTGTACGCGAACATCAGTTCGGCGATGTGCGCATCCCACGTACTCTGAGACTCCTCAATGAAGGCGATTATCGCGGTCTTCAGAGTCCTATTGACCCTCTCTACCGGATTGGCTTGAGCGTGATAAGGGGGTATCGTGGAATGCTCCACCCCACGCTCCACAAGGAATTTCTCAATGATTTTATTACGAAATTCGGTGCCATTATTCGATAGGAATACTTCGGGCGTACCAAAGCGTAAAAATACGCGATCTTTCAACTCGCGGCGAATCGTTTGCGCATTCGCCTTTTGCATGGGGATACACTCTACCCAGCGAGTGAATAGATACATGAAGACGAGCAAATACTCGTATCCCCGGGTAGATCGTGGAAATGGACCCATCACATCTCCAGCTACTATTTCCCAAGGGCGGCTGACCGTTCGATGGCCCATCCGGCCAGCTGGTGCAGCCTGCTGTACCTTACATTGTTGGCACACGGTGCAGTCACGGACAAATTGTGTCACATCTTTGTGCATTGATGGCCAATAGTATGATCGTGCAATTCGGTCATACGTTTTATGGCGTCCGAAATGACCAGCTGTGGGCTCCTCATGACATTCATGAAGAACGGTACGACGATTTTCTTTGGGCACGACTAACTTCCACGCATCCTGGTCATCTACTAAATCTTCGACGGCAGGATCGGGACGGTAGTAGTATAGTCGCTGCCCAACGACTTTCCACCATGGGAGGTCGGTCGGATCGCTCACCACTTTCTTACGAAGGCGCATGTACCAGGGATCTTGCACATCGGTGACGTCGAGGGAGGCGACTTCGCAGGTCGGCTCGTCTTCGTACAAACGAGAGAGGGCGTCTGGTACGCAATTCAAGGTACCTTTCCGATGGATGACTTCGTAGTCATATCCCTGCAACTCCAAGGTCCAACGGGCGAGTCTGCCCGTGGGGTTGCGCAATGAGTGCAGCCAACGAAGGCTGCTGTGATCGGTTATCACCTGGAAGTGATAGCCCTCGACGTACGGGCGGAATTTACGCACAGCCCATAGCACGGCGAGGCACTCACGTTCGGCGACCGAATAATTACGCTCAGCCGCAGTCATTGTGTGACTAGCGTAGGAGAGCACGCGCTCCACGCCATCAACTGCTTGCGTGAGCACGGCGCCTAGTCCCGAGTCGCTGGCGTGATGAATGTCGTCCGTCTGGATGACGAACGTTTCTCCAAATGACGGTCGAGAAAGGACGGGTGCAGATGCGACGAGCGCCCGGATTTGTTCGAAGGCTTGCTATTGCTCTTCTCCCCAATGGTACTTGATGTTCTTCTTGGTTAATCGGGTGAGAGGCTCAGCAAGCGTTGCGAAGTTCTCTAAGAACTTGCGATACCAGGACGGAAGGCCTAAAAACCTACGGATCTGCTTCAGGTTCTTTGGTGCGGCGTAAGTCAAGATTGATGCAATCTTATCCGGATCGGGTCGAAAACCGTCACGATCCACGAGGACGCCGAGGAACCGTACCTCTGCGAGTCCGAATTTACTCTTCTGCCGATTGATGGTCAAGTCGGCATCAGAAATCCGTCGCAGGATATGTTCGAGCCACCTGAGGTGTTCGTCAAAGCTCTCCATAGCGATGATCACATCGTCGAGATAGGCGAAGCCCACCGGCTCTATTTCAGGGCCGATCAGCTTGTCGCTTAACTGCTGAAAGGTGTCGGGGCCACCGGCGACACCATATGGCATACGGGTCCAATCGAATAACCCCATACCTGGAACCGTGAAGGCAGAAAGGTGTCGCGATTCCTCACGAAGAGGCACCTGATGGTAGGCGCTGCTGAGGTCCAGTGTGGAAATGTCTCGCGTAATTCTCAGTTTCCGTAAGATTACGTCCATATAAGGAAGCGGGCACGCGCTGACCTTGGACACGGAATTCAATTTGCGATAGTCCACACAGAATTGGTAGCTCCCATCGCTCTTGCGAACCATCACGAAGGGGCTAGACCATTCGCTGGTTGAAATGCGAATTACGCCCTGATCAAGCATCTTGCGAACTTGTGCATAGCATTTCCGCTCTATCTTCTGAGAGACCGGGTAATAACGCTGCTTAATCGGCTTAGCATCGCCAACATCGATCACGTGGTCGGTCAGATGCGTGCAGCCCAGAGGCTGATCAGCCGGAGGCAGCATCCGGTCGAGGAGTTCCTCGAGAGCTCGACGTTGACTATCGTCGATACCGGCCAAGCCTATAGAGGCAAGCGAATACGCCAACGTAACTGAGACGGTGCAGAGTTGTAACGGAACGAAAGCCGCAGCACCCTCGATCGAGATGGTGTTGTCGCGCGGGTGGATGACCGCATCACGGCGCGGTAGAAGTCTGCACCGAGCAGACAGTCATTTTCCAAGTCCGGAATTATGAGGACGTCTAGCTCCATTTCTACGTCTTCTATGGCAAACGGAAGGGCCACCTGGCCTATTATCGGCTCAACTTTTCCGTGGCGAGTCGAGCGCCAGATCCAGGAAAGGGTTGAACTAGACGACCGAGGGCAGATGCAATTTGCAGGCCGATTGCTCCGAGAGCTGTACGAGCAGCCCCTGCATCAAGCAGTGCATGAATGCGAAACTCGCCTATGCCTACCTGTACCCACCATCGTGGATACCGATCGGGGTCGACACTTGTGGCTGAGTCAGCGGAGTCACGGTCGTGATGCTCCTCCTTTACAGACAGGAGGGGGCAATCCATCATTACCCTGTGTCCTCGCAGCTGCATGCTGATCGTCAGAGGTCTCACGGAGCGGTAGGGGCGAGTTGGACCTCAATTACTCGCCCTGTTTCGCATTTCCCGATACGCGGGACAGCTGCACAAGGTGTGGCCAGGCCAACTACAGTCCCAGCACAAGACACCGCGGATCAGGACCTGCTGTCCGACCTTTGTTCCTGTCACTGAGGGGCTCGCGCACCAGCTTTCCTTTGAAGGAGGGCTTCCTCTCCTACTTAGGGTGAGGTCGACGCTCTAGTCTTTCCTGTACGAGGCGACCTCGGGGGTGAGTCGCGACCGCTCCTCTTCGGGATGAGGGCTGCGACGCCTGGCGCCTCTAAATCAGGTGAGATGGCTCTAAAGCCAGCCTCTTGTAAAACTTCTCACACCAAGCTTTGAAGTTGGGCGGCTTCACGTCCACGGCCGCGATCCTTGGTTTCGGGCGCGTTCGAGACGTGTCTGCCGCATGGAAGGCCACTTCGGGCATTATGCAGTCCTCAGGTGACGGCGGTGGCTTATAATTTCGCTCCGCATCGAGGACGCATTCGGCCTCTCGAGCAAGCTCGATTAGCCGATTGACGCTCGTAATCTTCTCCCGCGGAACTAACTTCTGTATCTCCGGGAGTAGATTACGGTAGATCAGGGCGAGTTGTTTGTCGTCCGACCATGGTTCTTCGAACCGATTGAGAATCGTTAACAAACAAAACACGTAGTCACGTGTTGGCTCGCGCTTCGCCTGCGTACGCCGCTGCGCTTCGCTGATTAGCTCAGCTTGGAAGCGTCGATCGACGCTGTAGCAGCTCCGGGCTGCGTGGCAGAACTCTTGCCACGTGGTCCAGTCTTTCCGGGATAGACGGTACCAATGCAGGGGGACACCGTCGAGGAGCTCCGTCATGGCATTGAGAATGTCCTCGTCTGTGAGCAGGGTCAACCTGCGACATTCCGCGATCCTTTGCAGAAATTCTTCTACGCTTTTCCCCTTGGCACTATTGAATCTAATTTTCCATTGGCGCACGGTCTTACCAATATCCGTGCGCTGGGCCAAGGTGCTTGACAGCGTTGATCGCGTTATATTCGCGGGCGAGCTCATCACATCTCGATCCATGTGATGCCCCCCCCCTTCCAGGCCCTTGGTACCGAGGGTGGCAAGGAGCCGAAAACGTAGGCTCGCCGGTCGACCCTACAAACCTATTATGTTGAGGTTTTTGTCACTTTCCAAGTATTGCAGATCGTACGTGTCTTGGAAAGTGACACGGTCGCGTCGCGT
>JACCIC010000456.1:0-5000 GCA_018907035.1 Sycobia sp. Sy_11
GTATAGGAAGGTAACGTTCGTTGTTTCGTGGATCATTATCTCTTTTGCGTCGCCCGACGCGAGTCCCTCGAAGCCTCCCGAGCCGAACAGCTGATCCCGGGGCACGAATCAGCTGATGCGCGCGCTCGCGAACCGAGAAAAATGCCCGCACGTCCATATCGATACTGTGAGCATGAGCGCGGCTTCGCTGAGCTGATACACCTAAATATGTATATGTGAGTTTATGCGTGCACGTCACATCTACATCTACATATGTATATGTATGTATGTATGTATATGCATATGTATATGTGTATATGATATGTGCGTGTACATATGTATGTAAGTATGTATGTATCTATATAGATACTCATATATATCGTATCGGCAAACATAAGACTGAGCAGACTGCCGCACCGATTTCTCACTGCGGTATGTCTCGTTTTTCTTCAAAATGCAATTGTTAACAAGCGATTCTACCTTTTAGAATTCTACCTACATGCGTAGGACGTAAGGGGGAAAATTCAAAAACATTTTATATCTATATATCATATTTCCCGAACACTCTTCCCCGCCCCATTCGAAGCGTCTCGTACGTATTTTCTCCAAGCTGCTCAACCGCCTCCTTTTCTTTTTTCACGCTCCGAGGTTTAAATATCCCATGCACCTTCTTCTTCCGCAATCTATATATATATATATATATATATATACATACACATATGCGCCTAAACGTGCTGCGCGTAACCGTTGGGGCAGGCCGCTCGCGCGGTAATTGGCAGAGCAACGCCGGCACATCATACGTGCATGCCAGTGCGCGCACACCCCCGCCGCGCGCGCGTGTGCCTTGTCGTGCTTTACGCAATAAAACCAGCGCGCTAGCTGCATAGAGCCTTGTACTCCGATATAACGTTACAGCACTAAACCCGGGTGTATGCGCGCGCGCGCTCTCTTTTTACATTAGATAAATTAAAAAATAAAAAAAACGAAAACGATAAAAATTTAATATTTCATTTTAACGTAAAAAAAACAAAATTTAATCCCCGACCCCCCTTTTCCCCCCCCCCGCGCCTCCTCCCCCCCCTGCCCTTTCTTCCTCCCTGTCCCCCTCCCGCCCCCCTTCCCAACTTCCCCCTTCCTTTACCCTCCCCCCCCGCAAAACACCCCCCCCTCCCGTTCCATTCCTTTTCCCCCTTCCACTCACCCCCACTTCCACGATCACAACCGTGTCCCCTTTCCATCCGAATCTTTCCCTTTTCCCTCCTCCCTCCCCCCTTTCTTCCTTTCCTCCCCCTTTCCCCTCCCCTTCCGCCCCCTTTCCCCCCCCCCTTTTTTTCCCACGCTCCCTCTCGCTCCCTCTCCCCCCCCGACGCCCACCCCCCCACCCACTCCCTCCCCCACACTTCCTTTTTAAAACGTTAACAACTTAACACACACGTTAACGCCCAATCCCCCCCCCCCCTAACAACAACAAAGCTCCTCTTTTTTAACTGAACCGGTCGAATTAACTAACACTAACAATTAACTTAAATTTACAAGTTAAACAATAAAAAAACCCTCAAAAAACTATACAAAAATACTAAACCACCCACAACTCACAACCCTCCCTCTCTCCTCCCGTTTAATTCAATCAATACCCTTCCCCTCCCCTTTTTAACGCCCTCTTCCAAAAAATTAATTTTAAATTAAAAATTAAAAAAAAACCGATTAATAATTTAAACAATAAAGCCCCTCTCCCCGCTCTCTTTTATAAATTATGTACTTTTTAACTTAAACTTAAATTTTATATAACGATTTAATTAAAAATACACGAAAAACCGGCCCTTCCCCCTCCCACCCCCCCTTTAACAAAAAATTTAAAATAAATTAAAACATCAACACGTCTACATAAACCAATTAACAGCCCTCCAACTTTAATAATAATAAAAAAACATCCCCTCTCCCCCCTCCCCACAACTAACACTTTAACTCCTACCCTCCCTTTACCCAAACCAACACACCCCTCACTCCCTCCCTTCCAACTTTAACGTTTAATAAAAAAAAAACAACGAAAAAAAAAACGCATTTTTATTATAATATTTAAAAAACGAATTAAACGCCCTCATTTTAACGAAAAAACGAAATCTCTTTTAAACAAAAAAAAAATTTAAATTTAAATAAACAAAACGTTTAAAATAAAAAACGATAAAAAATAAACGCCCTCACAACGGGAGTTAACGCCCTCCCCCCCTAAAATTTATTTTAAATTATCCGATATAACGTTACAGCACTAAACCCGGGTGTATGCGCGCGCGCTCTCTTTTTAACGCCCTCCCCCCCCCCTACACCTGTTCTATTTGTCCGTGGGGTCCCGCAACTCTCTCTCTTTCTCTCTCTCTCTCTCTCTCGCTCTGCCTGGCTCTTGTAAATATAATTTCTTTCAGCCGAGCGCGCGCTATAAATCCATGCGTAAGATAGCAAAATTCGAATAATCGCGCACCGATCTTGGAAAACTCCAGCATCCAATCGTATTTATAGACAAGAGAGCGCGCGCGCCCTTGCGGCGGACCTCGGCGCGCGCGAATTGCGACGATTGCGGTAAGAAGCCGGGTTTTAGTGGGCGGAGGGGGTGGACGGGGGGCGACGAGGGAGGGAGAAGGAATCGAAGTTTTTGTTTGCAAAAGAGCGGCTGCCGGCGCGGTGTGCCGACGCGCTTCAAGGTCTCGATTGGCTCGCGGGAAACAATGCAGGCGAGAGCGCGCGCGAGAATGAGAGGCCGAGAGATAAAGAGGGAGAGAGAGAGAGAGCGGAGGTAAGGCCGTGGCTTTCGCAAGACCAAAAGACCAATATCGATATATACGTAAATAATAATAAATATTAATAAGAGTAGCAGCAATGACAACGATAACAAATGCACAAAACAACGAGAGCAAGAATAATAATATACTGCGTGCAACAACCGCGTCAGTGCGCGGTTTCGGAAAATCGGCGAATATACACGTCTGAACTTTCCGCGGGAACGGAATTTCTGTAGCGGAGTACTGGTCGTAATCTGAGAGGTTTACAAGCATTTTCTCCCCCCGTCTCCTCTCGCTCCCTATCTCCCTCTCCTTCTCTTCTTTCCTTTCCTCCCCCCTTTCCTCTTCCTCTCGCTCCCTATCTTCCCTATCTCCATCTCAAATCCAAAATAACACAAAACACGGGCCACAAAAAACACAGCTGTTGTTTGCGGATGTTTCGAACGCGATACCGGCGGCGAGAGGCTTTCTTCGTACGGCGGCGTTCACGCGTGCGTCGCAGGCTACACGCGTCGAGATGTAGCGGCACGAAGGGAGGATGGGAGGTGAAATCAAAAACTTCGGCAGTTCGAAAAGTCGAAACATCCCAGCGTCGCCTAAAAAACCTAAACAGCCGGCGGGGAAGGGTTTTGGTGGGGTGTGCGGTTGGCCCCCGGGCTAAGTAAGGCTGCTTGCTTCGCAAAATTGAAAAAGGTAACATAGGGGGAGGAAAAAAAAAATCGTGGATATACAATTCACTATCGTCATTTTGTACCGAAATAAAGGGGCGCGTTTGCCGCACTGGCGCCGGCTAAGACAAAATGGTTGACAGGTCGAGGGTTAGGCGCGAAGCCGCATTGGCTATAAAAATTAGAAAAACTTGGCGAAGGAGAATTTCTGGAAGGGGTAAGTTGAAGGGGGATGCCGGGTGCTCAGCGCGGTAGAGGAAACGTGTACGGGGTAATAAGTGGGGTGGTAATGGCAGGGCGGAAGGGGGGGGGGGGGGGGGGGGATAAGGGGGGGGGGGATCGGAAGACAGCATTTTGAATATTCCAACAAATTATAACCTGTAGAAAGGGGTGGGAAGGGCGACAATCGTATAGGTTTAGGGGGGTGTAAAACTATAAAGGAAAAGGTGGCGGGAGTCCACAGGAGGGCTAAAATCGAAAGGGGGGGGGGGGGGAGGGAGGGGGGGGGCTGACTCAAGACTTGTTAATACGAATCTTGTCGCTGTGCATCAGGTTCTCTCTCTCATCGTCTCGCTCTCTCATACTCGGATCGGGTCATGCAAATGCAGCGGTCTCTCTCTAACCTCTCTGCATCTCATTGTGCCGGATCAGGCCCCCTCCAGCTCCACTGTTGCATCTCTCTCATACTATCGGGATAGGCCGCCGGTTTTCGCCTGGCCGGACTCCGGGGGTTTTGGCTTCCATCCCTCCCTCTCTCTCGCCACCCTCGCTCTAGTCGATGACATCTCTTCAAAGGATCTCTGTCGTGGGCATCTCAATCTCGGCGTCTAGTCTGTCCTGTCTGTGGGGGTGTCGTGGGTAATCAATAAGGCAACTGACAGGCCCATACTCCGTACGACCTTCGGCAAGGGCGCCGGTCCGGCGGGCAAAATCGTGAAGTCAAAAAGACAATTCCCAAAGCGGGGCGGAATATGAAAACCACGACCCCCCCGGCAGCAAGCAACAAAAGGGCGCGATGATTCTGCTTACGGGGGTTTCGGGGGCCATAAACTTTAAACCTGGTTTAATACAATACTGATAGATTATAGAGAATGGTAATTATACAGAACATTAGTATAGGTGGGGTCAAAGTTGCAAGAAATTAGACATACCCGAACGCTACATACTACTACGGTTACTACATAATACGTCGTATGAATTCACCTTGTATGTATCATCAGACGCATATTTTAATAAAACTATAAACCGGCTTGTTTCTTTGTTTCCTTTTTTTTGCGTTCATGTATATTAAAATAGATACAATATAAAAGGACTATATAAATAAAAAAATATTATACTATATAATATATATATATATAAAATATGTGTATCGCAATGGCGTGCGCGCGTACCGATTATAATTACCTTCCCACCAGCTGCGCGTATGGAATATATTGTAATATATTGGCACAAGAGCGGTAGGACGTGTGCTCACATATGTTTCGTATTTCGTGTACAGATATACGTATATCTGTAGATTAAAACTGACGCGAGCAAATCTCAGAGGAAACAATGTAACCTATACTCTTAACATATCTAT
>JACCIC010000456.1:10000-12500 GCA_018907035.1 Sycobia sp. Sy_11
TGTTTTTCATATTGACTATCAACAGTTTTTATGCATAGATGTTCAACCCATGTCGAGGGCTTGAACATTCGTCGAAAGGACAAATGTTTTTTTTTTTTTTTTTAATATCGACACCGAGGTAAAAATCGTTTGCCCATTGATTTTAAATCAATTTCCAATGCAAGACGAGACGCTAAAATTGCCCGTGAAATATGGATATAAAACTTTTAAGCGTCGACAAAAAAAAAAAAAATGAAGAAATATCGAGATTTTTCTGGCCACATGAACTGCGACTACTGTCATAGGGAGTTTTCGTAAACAAGCACTGAAGGGTGAAATCAGCCTCGTAACTCGACTCGATTTCTCGGAAGTATCGGAAGACGGGAAAAACCGATGTTCATCCTAATTTGCCTCAACTGGCATCCTTCGATATCGCACTCTATTAATATACCCCTGTAGCCCTTAACCATACGCGATTCGCTCATATATATATATATATATATATATATATATATATATATATATATATAATAGGCGATTTTGAACCCTCTCACCTCCCGCCGATCGTCGTGAGAACGGTCAATCGCGAGTTCGGCCGAGGTAAGCGGAGCTTACTTCGCGGCGAAAAGCGCCCCGTCATTATATAGCACCGCGCGCGCCATTGTCGCCGTGACGCCAGTGAGGGGCGCGGGCGGGGGCGTCGCTCGCGGTCCCTGACCCCCCCCCCCCTAGCTATGCGATTTTATTAATACCGCGGCGAGAGAGAGAGAGAGAGAGAGAGAGAGAGAGAGAGAGAGAGAAATTTTCGCGAGCGATTGTGTGTCATTCGCCAACCCCTCCGCGTCCTCCTTGTTTCATCGTTTCGCTGAATTCCAATGTAACGTTTTCGAATTTCTTCCCCCCCCCTTTCCGTGTTCTTCTTGTTGTTTTTGTGTTTCTTTTTTTTTTTAACGAGCTCTCGAGACTTATACAAAATCTCTTCTTCGCTCTTCTTTCTCGAGCTTTTTACGCTCTTGCCTCTCTGGCGCCGATGGCATTTATCTATATATATATATATATATATATATATATATATATATACGCATCCTTTTTTCGTCCGGGCTTATTCATCGACTACCGCCCCCCCCCTCAACCAGGCACGTTCCCCACCCACTCGCTTTTCTTGATTTTTCCTTTTCGCGTACGTGGTGCGCGCGAGAACGCTCGTTATTGTATACCGGTGAATAAGCATTTTTGCGCGCATAATCGCTTTATATAGAGAGGAGCATGCGTTTGTCGCGCACACACACACACTCACTCACTCTCTCTCTCTCTCTCTCTGCCTCTCTTTATCTCTTTATCTCGCCTTCTCTCCTCTCTCCCTGCCACCCTCACTCTTTCTCACTATACCGATACGTGCTGCACACGTGCAAGGCAGCCACCGGTGAGCCACCGTACAGAGAGAACCGGCCGGTTGGCCGATGCATGAGGTGTACATGCGTGTGCGTGCGAGAGCTTCGTTAAAATGCATACAAGTGTATATATATATATATATATATATATATATATATATATATATATATATAATATACATGGAGTTACCTTCGTCGAGTTCGTTGCGGAAACAAGGAAAAGAACGTGGTCCCTTATATAAATATATATATATATATATATATATATATATATTATATATCACGCGCAGTATCCGCTACTTTGTGCATTACAGGACCAAATAATACTCCCTCATCCTGAATACTGATACGAAGGCAAAACACTGATTCTTATATATATATATATATATATATATATATATATATATATATATATATATATAAAATGACATTTACCCTCGAGGATTACTCACGCTCAGGTGCGTAGCGCACGTGGCGTATAATACGCGTGAGTGCATAGATATATACATATACGGAACAAAGAGTTGCATTGTCCTTGACCACGTGCGGCTACGTCCCCAGCCTCGTCGCCTTGCCGATTGCATACGATATATTCGCGGCGTCTCTTCGTACAATCGCGCGCACACACACACCTTTATATGTGCATTATATAAAGAGAAAGAAACTTCGTAATAGGGAAAGTCTCGCCTGTCGTTTTTTTCTCTGTTTCTATTTATCTTCTTCCGAGGTCTACAATTTAATAGTTTGATTGTGTAATTTTTTCATTTTTTTCCAATTTCGATCTTTAACAAAAGTTTACGTTCCGTTAATCCTCGGTAATTTTTGTGCGCTTAACATTTTTACACGTTTACACGTGAAATAAAATCTTCAAGGAAATGCGACTGATATATTGTGTATGTCAGTAATTTGTCTTAATTTGCAATGTCTTATATATACATATATATATATATATATATATATTAGGTATGCAATTGCATCTAATATAGGCTTTGCATCAAATTTTCCCAATTCTATTATCCTTTTCCCGGACTTGCAGATACGCGGGCAAACGCGGCGGCGGGGGAAATATAATTGCTGTATTAACCGCGGCCTCGCGCTTTTTCAGTCGCGATCTGGGTTAACTGCGCGCG
>JACCIC010000456.1:17500-22261 GCA_018907035.1 Sycobia sp. Sy_11
CCGCCACCCCCCCCCCCGCCCTCACCCGCGGTCCAATTGGGCGAGCTCACGGCTGCCAGGGAGGGAAAAAAGGCAGTCGCCCTTTACTTTTTTAGATAGACGGACGCACGTACACGCACGTACACACGCGCACAACGCGCAGATCCGTCCCTTCGCTTGAGCGTGCGTAGAAACGCGCACGGTGAAGGGGGGGGGGCGACAAGCGGTGGCGCAGACGCACGCCTCGCGAAAAAAAAAAGCCCAAAGACGGGCGGACGTCGTTGTCTGCCCCCTCCCCCTACCTTCCCCCTCCCGCCGCCTCTTCTTCCTCGCGCAACCTCGCGCGTCCTTCTCCGGTGTCTCGTCGCGAGGGCTGGAACCTGCGGCACAGGTGCGCCTGCCAACGGCCGAGGCTCGCGCGTCGGACGCCGGATCCCGCGCACCCTCCGGGCTAGAGCGCAGCGGTCAGGCCGTCCCCCCTGCCGCCCCGCCGCCACGGGGCGAAGCTCGTGTTTCGCTCCGAGTCCGTCGCGCGTCCAGGGGTGTGAATACTCGCTTAGGCGGTACATGTGTGGGGGTGGGGTGGGTGGGGGGGGGGCGCGACAACGAATGTCCTCGTAATTATTCTTTCTCAATTATTTCTTTCTCAATCTGACAATGTCTATAAAACGACGTATCCTTGCCCCGGCATCATCGGCACGTCGCGCGGCAGGGACGCCGTGGCTGTTGCCGCTGCGGCGGTGGAGCGGGATCGGGAGGAAAAAAAAAAGGGGGAAAAAAAACAAAAGAGTCGCACGCCCGAAAAAGTGCCGAGGCGCGCGCGTAGTCTCGTCCCCACCCCTTTAGCCCGACCTCCCCGTACGCATTCGTGGAAAGCCGATACATCGCACGACTCGGTGTGTCTGGGGGAGGGGGGGATTCTTTCTGCCCCTCTCCCCACGTCCCACGCTGTCTTCTCCTTTTTCGCTTTGGTGGGGGCGAGTGTATATATGTATATATGCGCGCGTGTGTGTGTGTGTGTGTGTGTAAACGGGCTATAACCCCCGTGCGCAGTGTCAGGGCCGCCGGGCGACGCTCCCGGACGGTGCGCGGGGGTGCCTATGCCCGCGTATTATATTCGCCAGCCAGTGTCCTCGTCGGCAGCGTGAAGCGCGCGGGACGAGAGGAATTTTTTTCGAGTATATAGACATAAACGCGCGATAGGTGCTCGCATCTAGAAACAGAAGCCGCGTCGTCGGCTGCCGGCGACGGGAAGGCATCGATGCGACGTCTTTCGATCCGCCCTCCAAATCTCCGTGCCAGGGCGTCGTGCGTCTTTTTCGAAATAATTCTGGAACGCCTCTGTATTATGTATATATACATAATTGGGATCGATGATCGGCGCTTTTACGCGTTCGTCGGCCGATTCGCGCCGCCCAAGATTCGAATTGAAACAGGACCGCCGGGTTCTTTATAAATCGCGAGAGCGGGGCGGAGATTTTCACGCAATTCCGCTGAACAATGAAGGGGCAGTGGATGGTATTATAGGCGCTCGTGGGAGGGACTAAAAACTGTCCGTTTCCGGTTTTTCTCGACCAGCTCTCATAAAGATATTTTTGAAGCATCTACGCCCATTTTCACAATATACCGTATTTCGTGCGCTAGGATTGGCTGGCGATCATAAGAACTGATCGATTCCTTTAGTATATGTAAAATAAACAAGAGAGAGAGAGAGGAGAGAGAGAGAGAGGGAGAAGAGAGGAGAGAGAGAGAGAGGGAGAAGAGAAGGAGAAGGAAAGAGAGAGCGATTGATATTTAAATTCGGGTTTTTGAATTATAAGAATTTCTACAGCATCATGCCAAAGGTTGTTTCGTTCATGTGTGTGTGTTTGTATGTGTACACATAGATATAGTGTACACACACACACATAGATATCTGAAAATCCGTGGAAAAAATAAAGTAAGCATACTATAAGCCTGCGCGTCGGACTCTCTGAAGCGTAAACATTTTTCCCGTGTACCTGTTCTCCCCCTCTTCCCCGTCCACCCCCTTTCCCGTCTTTCTTTCTTTTTCTTTTGTTCTAAAAAGGCCCTAATCCGAGGGTACGGTGCAGCGTAGCTGTGCATAGATGTGTATATATATATATAAATACCGGTTGCCGGTGTATCCGGCCCCTCCCCTTTCCATGGGGCTTAAGGTCAATGACTCCGTACGGCTGACTCGAGAACAGGGCAGCTTATACTATACCTAGCCGCTGGCTCGTATATATATATATATATATATATATATACACACTTTGATGTCCATACGTCAATCCGTGCATGCGGACTGTTCCGCGGTAAGGTACCTGCAGGTACCTGTAATTTAGCGAGCGTAAAGCGCTTGCCTCGGATCCCTCTATATCTATAGATAAGTGGAATATAGGTTATTGTGTATGTGGTATGTATTATACAAGGCGTATAAAAGCGCGGAAAAATTCGAAGTCCGCGGGAAGAAAGTGCGCTGCATCTTTGCTGCACTTATGCTGAGCGGCTATTCCCTTTCGGCTTATAATACAATATATATATAAATATCTAATATTCTTACTAATACATTATACATATCTATATACTATTATATATACATATAATTATTCACCGCAATGGCATTCTGCTGGCCGTCGTTCTAAGAGCGACTCTCCGTCTTCTCATTCTAGTTTCTATGGAGAAGGAAGCAAAAAGGGAGCAGGCAGGTCATACTCTTTTGAGCTTCCCTACCTACTATGTCCATCCGTCCTGTCTATGAACACCGACCCCCTATCACGGGGTTCTGTGAGCTTCCCCTATTACGCTCACGCGACCGGCGGTGGGCAGAACAACACCGGCCTGGGCGCACCCTATCTTTGGTGGGGGGATTTCTACTCTCATCATACTGAGGGGGGTCCATTTCTTTTCCACCCCTCACCCGCGCATCTTGCGGCCCATTTCCCCTGTTATACCGCTGCGCGGGCAGTTCCACATTGTCGCTGCCATTAACGCTCTCGGTACTCAAACCCACCAAACGCGCCCTGACATCGCGGGGGCGACCTCGACTTGGCCGGGCAGGCCCCCAGGGGGGGTGGGAGGTGGCCGGGGCGAGGGATGGGAGGGAGGTGGGTAAGGCGCGGAGGACCGTTAGGCCAGGCGCGGACGCGGCAATGCGCGTTACTCTCGGGGGGCCAGGGCACCGCGCTTAGTCTATGTCTTGCTCCTTCGTTCGTTCGTCCCCCGTAACATATTAAAACGGCTGCTCCACTCCCACGGCTCACCGGGCAATTTGTCGTTTTATAAGGTATTTTCCATGCGCGCGGCAGTACCCGCGCGTGTATTGTGCGACGGTTCGCCTCGAAAAAAAGTGAATCGCGAGCCTTTCCGCGGAACGCGCCGTGCGGACGTAGCGCGTCGAGGAACGCGAAACCTCCGACAGTCGGCCGCGATGTCTCTCGTCCGTCCTGGGCGCGCGAACGCGCCCCGTCGCGTGCCTCGTAAAAATCCCACTGAGTTCCTGGCGCCTGATTACCCGCTTAAAGCCTGTTGAGACGCGCCGCGGTAAGTTTCCTCCGCACCGGTAAGCTTCGTTATCCTTTGTTCTGCGACGGGGGTGGAGGGGGGCGAGAGCGGACGAAGGGTTTGATCGCGAAGGTTAATATATATAATACTATATAGATATATAATATATATATATATATATATATATATACATGCCACTTCCCGTGGACGTGGAGCGACAGAACAGGAGGGGGGGAAGGAGAAGCGCTGCACCGGGCTCCGCTATAATCGGCGCGAACGGTCGCGCTAGCTGCAGCGTATAGCAAAAAAACCCCAACGAAGCCGACGCCGACGAGACGGACCGACCTTTCTCCTGACGCCCCGTCGCCCGGCCGGCGCGCAATAGTGCGAGTATTATACACTTAGAGCCCCCCCCCTTCTCACTCTCCTCTCTTCCTCTCTCACTTCTCTGGCAGCTCGCTTGCGGACTCAGCTGTTTCCACGCGCGGCGCCGTGCGGCGCGCTGTTGCCATATAACGTATAGATAAGTATATTATATATATTATATATATATATATATTAATATATAAGACTCCCAGTTATACTCGCCGCGCCGGTACTTTAACCGCGCTCGCTCAGTGTGTATCGGCAGCTCAGGCGCGGGGCGGTCGGCTCGCCCGGTACGACCGATCGGCCACCGTCCAGTAAACGGTTCGGACGTACGATAATTTGCACAAAATTGAGAAAAAAAAAACAAAAAAAAAAACGGAATCAAAGGAGAGCCGTCGATTTTCGGAATCTCGGGCAATGCTTGTCGAGAATCGATTGTCATTATCGAGTGGCGCGGGAAAGAGGCGCGATCCGGGCGCGCGCGGCGTTACAGCTGTCCGGGGCGCGGACGGGCGTCCAGACACGTCGAGGACCGGTCGTGAAAGACGCCATTCGGCCGCGGAACGAATCGCCGCGCAATGGTCTCTTTTTTAACCTTATCTTGCGATACACCGTAAAATCCCCGACTTCCTCGAATTTTGAACCTCGCACGAAAGAGGTCACTGCCTGCAAAATGGGTTTCCCAAGATGGCGAGGTGTAATGAATATATATATTATATATATATATATATAGAATAATATATAATTAATATCTAATACTAATATACTACTAATACCACTAAGCATGCTCCGCATTTGTTACACAATTCACCGGATTATATAATTGAAGGAATCGATTTCTAAACGGACTGTCATTTTCGGGACAGAATTAGATTGTAAAACGCGACGACTAATGATTGGCGTCCC
>JACCIC010000457.1:0-22134 GCA_018907035.1 Sycobia sp. Sy_11
TTGCCCCTAAACCTATTTAAATTACTCATAAATCATCAATTAACATTAAATAATTTTACTAAGTTTAATAGAGGTTTTAAATTTAGATTTTTTCTGAAAAATTATATAGCTTTCCATAAACCTATTTAAATTTCTCATAAATCATCAATTGAGATTAACTAATTTTACTAGATTTAATAGAGGGACTAAAGTTACATTTTTTATGATATAAATTATATAGCTTACCCTAAACCTATTTAAATTACTCATAATTTATCAATTAACATTAGGCAATTCTACTATATTTATTAGAGGTATTAAATTTAGATTTTTTATGACACAAAATTATATAGCTTATCCTAAACCTATTTAAGTTACACATAAATCATCAATTAAGATTGATTAATTTTACGAAATTGAATAGAGTTATTAAATTAAAATTTTTTATGACATAAATTATTTAGCTTACCATGAATCTACTAAAATTACTCATAAATCATCCATTAATATTAAATAAATTTACTAAATTTATTAACGGTGTTAAATTTACATTTTTTATGACATAAATTATATGGTTTACCCTAAACCTATGTAAATTACCCATTAATCATCAATTGAAATTAATTAATACTACAAATTAAATAGAGGTATTGAATTCAAAACATTTATGACATAAATTATATAGCTTGCCCTAAACCTATTTAAATTACTCATAATTTATCAATTAACATTAGGCAATTCTACTAAATTTAATAGAGGTGTTAAATTTAGATTTTTTATGAAAAATTATATAGCTTACCCTAAACCTATTTAAATTACTCATAAATCATCAATTAAATTAATTAATTCTACTAAATTCAATAGAGGTTTTAAATTTAGATTTTTTCTGAAAAATTATATAGCTTGCCCTAAACCTATTTAAATTACTCATAAATCATCAATTGAGATTAATTAATTTTACTAGATTTAATAGAGGGACTAAAGTTACATTTTTTATGATATAAATTATTTAGCTTACCCTAAACCTATTTCAAATATTAAGAATTTATCAATTAACATTAGGCAATTCTACTAAATTTCATAGAGGTATTAACTTATATTTTTTATGACATAAATTATATAGCTTGCCCTAAACCTATTTAAATTTCTCATAAATCATAATTGAGATTAATTAATTTTACTAGATTTAATAGTGGTACTAAAGTTACATTTTTTATGAAATAAATTATATGGTTTACCCTAAACCTATGTAAATTACCCATTAATCATCAATTGAAATTAATTAATACTACAAATTAAATAGAGGTATTGAATTTAACATATTTATTACATAAATTATATAGCTTGCCCTAAACCTATTTAAATTACTCATAATTTATCAATTAACATTAGGCAATTCTACTAAACTTAATAGAGGTGTTAAATTTAGATATTTATAACATAAATTCTATAGTTTACCCTAAATCTGCTTAAATTACTCTAATCCTCGCCACCTTACCTTCCTTCCTTCGCCTCCCTTCCCCCGCGGTAAGTCCATTTCGCTTTTTCTGGCCCCACCTTATAAGCGCTTGCCTTCCCCTCTGTACTTCCTCCTCCCTCACCGCCATTCCCCTTCACTAATTGTCCGTCAGTTTCCTAGCGGTTTTCCCCTGTAGCTTTTTTTCTGCCCCATTCTCTCGCGGTCCCTCACCCTTTTCAGTTCCCCCATCCCTCCTCCCTGCGCTTCCGCCTTTTCCTCGCTTTCCCTCGAGGGCCTCCCCATGTTCCACTTTTTTCGGCCTCCCTTATTTCGCTTCCCCTGCATCTCCAGCCCCTTCCTCCGCCCTCACTATCCAGTACTCTTACCCTCCCTTTCCCTCACTTGCGGCCCGGTGGGTTCCCTTTCCATTTTTCTGCACTCCTTCATCTGGTTTCTCCCCCCCCCTATGTCCCTTCCCCCCTTCTCCTCCATTAGATAGCACTTCCTATCATACGCCTCCAACTTCCCTCGCGTCTTGCCTTCCCCACCTTTCGGCCCCTCCCGTCTCTAGTTGCCCGCACACCTCGTTAACTGCCTCTCCTGTCTCCCTTCCCCTTCGGCCCTTCTTCTCCCTCACGTTACCTCGCGGTGGGCACTTTAGATGTGATTTTTCTGCCACCTTCTATAGACTTGCCCTCACCCTATTTCCCTTTCGCCTCCATCCTCCTTGCGCTGCTTCCTTTTCCTCGATGTCTCGGGGCCTCCCCTTCCCTTTTTTTCCTAGCCCTCACTTCTCTGGTTTTCCGCCCCTCCCCCCATCGGGCCCTCCCCAGTACTCCTCCTTGCCCTTCCTTCCTCCTCCCCTCCTGCGGTCTGTGCGCTCGCTCGTCCCTCCGTTCTCCGAGCTCCCTTTCAGTCCCTCCCTTCTTAGCTAGCCCTCAAACCTCTTGCCCTTTCCTCCAGCCGTTCCCACGGCCCATTCGGCCCCTTTCGCCGCCCCTCAGCGCGGTGTGCCATTTAGCTCTTTCTCCCCATCCCTATCTCTCGTTGCCTCTCCATCTGTTGCTTAACTTCCTCCGACCGCCTCCTTCCCTTCCTTCATTCTCCTCACGCCCAAACGAGGTATTCCCGTTCCTGTGTTTCCATGCCCCAACGTACGCTCGCTGTGCCTTCCACCTCTTTCCCTTCGCGCCTACCTCACGTCCCGTACCCTGCCTAGGTTCCATCCGTTTCATAGAGGGTGTCACCAATTCCTTTTTCGCCCCCTGTTCCATCCTCGCTGTCCCTCCCACCTCATTTCCGTGCCCCCCCATCCTCATTGCGCTTCTGCCGTTTCACTCGCGTCATCGCGGTCTCCCTTTCCCTTTTTTCTGCCCTCACTTCATTATTAGCTTCCCTCCTCTACTCCCCGTCCTCCTCCCTCCTCCCATTCCTCTTCACTCCCTTCCTCCGTCTTCCCGGTGATTCCCTTGCCCTTTTTCTGCCCTAACTTCCTCTGGTTTTTTTCCCCTCCCCCTCATAGTACCTTCCCCCTTATCACGCCTTGGCCCGTACTTCATCCTCCCCCGTCCATAGCGGCCTTGCCTTCCCCACCATTTCTGCCCACGGCTCTAGCTGCCCTCCCCGCTTTCCCTTCCTCAATTTCTCCCTTCACAATTCGGCCCTTCGACGCACTTTACTAAGAGTTGTGCCCTTTCCTTTATTTTACATGCACCCTTCCGCTCGCGTCACCCTCACCCCTATGTACATTAAGCCTCCATCCGCCATTCAATTATTCCGTCTCCTCCATTCCATCGAGGTTTCCCGTTCGATTTTTTCTGCCCCATTCGCTCGCTGGCCTCCCACCCCGCTGTCCCTTCCTCCTACATCCTCCCTTGCGCTTACTTCATTTTCACTGCGATGGTCACCTAGCGGGCCTCCATTCCATGGTTTTCTGCGCTCCCGAGTGACTGCCCCTCCCCCCGCTTTTTCCCTTCGTCCGCCTGTTCGCCCTTCACCTTCGGGCAAGTCTCCTCACTTAAGCGCGGTCTTACCTTAGATTTTTTATGACATAAATTATATAGCTTGCCCTAAACCTATTTAAATTACTCATAAATCATCAGTTAACATTAGGCAATTTTACTAAGTTTAATAGAGGTTTTAAATTTAGATTTTTTCTGAAAAATTATATAGTTTACCCTAAACCTTTTTAAATTACTCATAAATCATCAATTAACATTAAATAATTCTACTAAATTCAATAGAGGGACAAAAGTTACATTTTTTATGACATAAATTATATAGCTTGCCCTAAACCTATTTAAATTTCCCATAATTTATCAATTAACATTAGGCAATTCTACTATATTTAATAGAGATTTTAAATTTAGATTTTTTATGAAAAATGCTATAGTTTACCCTAAACCTATTTAAATTTATTACTCATAATTTATCAATTAACATTAGGCAATTCTACTAAATTTAATAGATGTTTTAAATTTAGATTTTTTCTGAAAAATTATATAGCTTTCCATAAACGTATTAAAATTTCTCATAAATCATCAATTGAGATTAATTAATTTTATTAGATTTAATAGAGGGACTAAAGTTACATTTTTTATGATATAAATTATATAGCTTACCCTGAACCTATTTCAAATATTAAGAATTTATCAATTAACATTAGGCAATTCTACTAAATTTAATAGAGGTTTTAAATTTAGATTTTTTCTGAAAAATTATAGAGCTTACCCTAAACCTATTTAAATTACTCATAAATCATCAATTACATTAATCAATTCTACTAAATTCAATAGAGGTATTACATTTAGATTTTTTATGACATAAATTATATAGCTTGCCCTAAACCTATTTCAAATATTAAGAATTTATCAATTAACATTAGGCAATTCTACTAAGTTTAATAGAGGTTTTAAATTTAGATTTGTTCTGAAAAATTATATAGCTTTCCATAAACCTATTTAAATTTCTCATAAATCATCAATTGAGATTAATTAATTCTACTAAATTTAAAAGAGGTATTAAATTTAGATTTTTTATGAGATAAATTATATATCTTACCCTAAATCTGTTTAAATTACTCATAAATCGTCAAATAAATTAATTAATTTTACTAAATTCAATAGATGTATTAGATTTAGATTTTTTATGACATAAACTATATAGTTTACCCTAACCCTATTTAAATTACTCATAATTTATCAATTAACTTTAGGCAATTCTACTAAATTTCATAGAGGTATTAACTTATATTTTTTATGACATAAATTATATCGCTTGCCCTAAACCTATTTAAATTACTCATAAACCATCAATTAACATTAAATAATTTTACTAAGCTTAATAGAGGTTTTAAATTTAGATTTTTTCTGAAAAATTATATAGCTTGCCCTAAACCTTTTTAAATTTCTCATAAATCATCAATTAGGATTAATTAATTTTACTAGATTTAATAGAGGGATTAAAGTTACATTTTTTATGATATAAATTATATAGCTTACCCTGAACCTATTTAAATTACTCATAATTTATCAATTAACATTAGGCAATTCTACTAAATTTAATAGAGGTTTTAAATTTAGATTTTTTATGACATAAACTATATAGTTTACCCTAACCCTATTTAAATTACTCATAATTTATCAATTAACTTTAGGCAATTCTACTAAATTTCATAGAGGTATTAACTTATATTTTTTATGACATAAATTATATAGCTTGCCCTAAACCTCTTTAAATTTCTCATAAATCATAATTGAGATTAATTAATTTTACTAGATTTCATAGTGGTACTAAAGTTACATTTTTTATGATATAAATTATATAGCTTACCCTAAACCTATTTAAATTACTCATAATTTATCAATTAACATTAGGCAATTCTACTAAATTTAATAGAGGTGTTAAATTTAGATTTTTTATGAAAAATTATATAGCTTGCCCTAAACCTATTTAAATTTCTCATAAATCATCCATTAACATTAAATAAATATACTAAATTTAATAACGGTGTTAAATTTACATTTTTTATGACATAAATTATATAGTTAACCCAAAACATATTTAAATTACCCATTAATCATCAATTGAAATTAATTAATACTACAAATTAAATAGAGGTATCGAATTTAAAACATTTATGACATAAATTATATAGCTTGCCCTAAACCTATTTCAAATATTAAGAGTTTATCAATTAACATTAGGCAATTCTACTAAATTTAATAGACGTTTTAAATTTAGATTTTTTCTGAAAAATTATATAGCTTACCCTAAACCTATTTAAATTACTCATAATTTATCAATTAACGTTAGGCAATTCTACTATACTTATTAGAGGTATTAAATTTAGATTTTTTATGAGATACATTATATATCTTACCCTGAATCTGTTTAAATTACTCAGAAATCATCAATTAAATTAATTAATTCTACTAAATTAAAAGAGGTATTACATTTAGATTTTTTATGACATAAATTATATAGCTTGCCCTAAACCTATTTAAATTACTCATAAATCATCAATTAACATTAAATAATTTTACTAAGTTTAATAGAGGTTTTAAATTTAGATTTTTTCTGAAAAATTATATAGCTTTCCATAAACCTATTTAAATTTCTCATAAATCATCAATTGAGATTAACTAATTTTACTAGATTTAATAGAGGGACTAAAGTTACATTTTTTATGATATAAATTATATAGCTTACCCTAAACCTATTTAAATTACTCATAATTTATCAATTAACATTAGGCAATTCTACTATATTTATTAGAGGTATTAAATTTAGATTTTTTATGACACAAAATTATATAGCTTATCCTAAACCTATTTAAGTTACACATAAATCATCAATTAAGATTGATTAATTTTACGAAATTGAATAGAGTTATTAAATTAAAATTTTTTATGACATAAATTATTTAGCTTACCATGAATCTACTAAAATTACTCATAAATCATCCATTAATATTAAATAAATTTACTAAATTTATTAACGGTGTTAAATTTACATTTTTTATGACATAAATTATATGGTTTACCCTAAACCTATGTAAATTACCCATTAATCATCAATTGAAATTAATTAATACTACAAATTAAATAGAGGTATTGAATTCAAAACATTTATGACATAAATTATATAGCTTGCCCTAAACCTAATTAAATTACTCATAATTTATCAATTAACATTAGGCAATTCTACTAAATTTAATAGAGGTGTTAAATTTAGATTTTTTATGAAAAATTATATAGCTTACCCTAAACCTATTTAAATTACTCATAAATCATCAATTAAATTAATTAATTCTACTAAATTCAATAGAGGTTTTAAATTTAGATTTTTTCTGAAAAAATATATAGCTTGCCCTAAACCTATTTAAATTACTCATAAATCATCAATTGAGATTAATTAATTTTACTAGATTTAATAGAGGGACTAAAGTTACATTTTTTATGATATAAATTATTTAGCTTACCCTAAACCTATTTCAAATATTAAGAATTTATCAATTAACATTAGGCAATTCTACTAAATTTCATAGAGGTATTAACTTATATTTTTTATGACATAAATTATATAGCTTGCCCTAAACCTATTTAAATTTCTCATAAATCATAATTGAGATTAATTAATTTTACTAGATTTAATAGTGGTACTAAAGTTACATTTTTTATGAAATAAATTATATGGTTTACCCTAAACCTATGTAAATTACCCATTAATCATCAATTGAAATTAATTAATACTACAAATTAAATAGAGGTATTGAATTTAACATATTTATTACATAAATTATATAGCTTGCCCTAAACCTATTTAAATTACTCATAATTTATCAATTAACATTAGGCAATTCTACTAAACTTAATAGAGGTGTTAAATTTAGATATTTATAACATAAATTCTATAGTTTACCCTAAATCTGCTTAAATTACTCATAAATCATCAATTAAATTAATTAATTCTACTAAATTCAAAAGAGGTATTACATTTAGATTTTTTATGACACAAATTATATAGCTTGCCTTAAACCTATTTAAATTACTCATAAATCATCAATTAACATTAAATAATTTTACTAAGTTTAATAGAGGTTTTAAATTTAGATTTTTTCTGAAAAATTATATAGCTTTCCATAAACCTATTTAAGTTACACATAAATCATCAATTGAGATTAATTAATTTTACTAGATTTAATAGAGGGACTAAATTTAAATTTTTTATGACATAAATTATTTAGCTTACCATGAATCTACTAAAATTACTCATAAATCATCCATTAATATTAAATAAATTTACTAAATTTATTAACGGTGTTAAATTTACATTTTTTATGACATAAATTATATGGTTTACCCTAAACCTATGTAAATTACCCATTAATCATCAATTGAAATTAATTAATACTACAAATTAAATAGAGGTATTGAATTCAAAACATTTATGACATAAATTATATAGCTTGCCCTAAACCTATTTAAATTACTCATAATTTATCAATTAACATTAGGCAATTCTACTAAATTTAATAGAGGTGTTAAATTTAGATTTTTTATGAAAAATTATATAGCTTGCCCTAAACCTATTTAAATTTCTCATAAATCATAATTGAGATTAATTAATTTTACTAGATTTAATAGTGGTACTAAAGTTACATTTTTTATGAAATAAATTATATGGTTTACCCTAAACCTATGTAAATTACCCATTAATCATCAATTGAAATTAATTAATACTACAAATTAAATAGAGGTATTGAATTTAACACATTTATTACATAAATTATATAGCTTGCCCTAAACCTATTTAAATTACTCATAATTTATCAATTAACATTAGGCAATTCTACTAAACTTAATAGAGGTGTTAAATTTAGATATTTATAACATAAATTCTATAGTTTACTCTAAATCTGCTTAAATTACTCATAAATCATCAATTAAATTAATTAATTCTACTAAATTCAAAAGAGGTATTACATTTAGATTTTTTATGACACAAATTATATAGCTTGCCTTAAACCTATTTAAATTACTCATAAATCATCAATTAACATTAAATAATTTTACTAAGTTTAATAGAGGTTTTAAATTTAGATTTTTTCTGAAAAATTATATAGCTTTCCATAAACCTATTTAAGTTACACATAAATCATCAATTGAGATTAATTAATTTTACTAGATTTAATAGAGGGACTAAATTTAAATTTTTTATGACATAAATTATTTAGCTTACCATGAATCTACTAAAATTACTCATAAATCATCCATTAATATTAAATAAATTTACTAAATTTATTAACGGTGTTAAATTTACATTTTTTATGACATAAATTATATGGTTTACCCTAAACCTATGTAAATTACCCATTAATCATCAATTGAAATTAATTAATACTACAAATTAAATAGAGGTATTGAATTCAAAACATTTATGACATAAATTATATAGCTTGCCCTAAACCTATTTAAATTACTCATAATTTATCAATTAACATTAGGCAATTCTACTAAATTTAATAGAGGTGTTAAATTTAGATTTTTTATGAAAAATTATATAGCTTACCCTAAACCTATTTACATTACTCATAAATCATCAATTAAATTAATTAATTCTACTAAATTCAATAGAGGTTTTAAATTTAGATTTTTTCTGAAAAATTATATAGCTTGCCCTAAACCTATTTAAATTACTCATAAATCATCAATTGAGATTAATTAATTTTACTAGATTTAATAGAGGGACTAAAGTTACATTTTTTATGATATAAATTATTTAGCTTACCCTAAACCTATTTCAAATATTAAGAATTTATCAATTAACATTAGGCAATTCTACTAAATTTCATAGAGGTATTAACTTATATTTTTTATGACATAAATTATATAGCTTGCCCTAAACCTATTTAAATTTCTCATAAATCATAATTGAGATTAATTAATTTTACTAGATTTAATAGTGGTACTAAAGTTACATTTTTTATGACATAAATTATATGGTTAACCCTAAACCTATGTAAATTACACATTAATCATCAATTGAAATTAATTAATACTACAAATTAAATAGAGGTATTGAATTTAACACATTTATTACATAAATTATATAGCTTGCCCTAAACCTATTTAAATTACTCATAATTTATCAATTAACATTAGGCAATTCTACTAAACTTAATAGAGGTGTTAAATTTAGATATTTATAACATAAATTCTATAGTTTACCCTAAATCTGCTTAAATTACTCATAAATCATCAATTAAATTAATTAATTCTACTAAATTCAAAAGAGGTATTACATTTAGATTTTTTATGACACAAATTATATAGCTTGCCTTAAACCTATTTAAATTACTCATAAATCATCAATTAACATTAAATAATTTTACTAAGTTTAATAGAGGTTTTAAATTTAGATTTTTTCTGAAAAATTATATAGCTTTCCATAAACCTATTTAAATTTCTCATAAATCATCAATTGAGATTAATTAATTTTACTAGATTTAATAGAGGGACTAAAGTTACATTTTTTATGATATAAATTATATAGCTTACCCTAAACCTATTTAAATTACTCATAATTTATCAATTAACATTAGGCAATTCTACTATACTTATTAGAGGTATTAAATTTAGATTTTTTATGAGATACATTATATATCTTACCCTGAATCTGTTTAAATTACTCATAAATCATCAATTAAATTAATTAATTCTACTAAATTAAAAGAGGTATTACATTTAGATTTTTTATGACATAAATTATATAGCTTGCCCTAAACCTATTTAAATTACTCATAAATCATCAATTAACATTAAATAATTTTACTAAGTTAAATAGAGGTTTTAAATTTAGATTTTTTCTGAAAAATTATATAGCTTTCCATAAACCTATTTAAATTTCTCATAAATCATCAATTGAGATTAATTAATTTTACTAGATTTAATAGAGGGACTAAAGTTACATTTTTTATGATATAAATTATATAGCTTACCCTAAAACTATTTAAATTACTCATAATTTATCAATTAACATTAGGCAATTCTACTATATTTATTAGAGGTATTAAATTTAGATTTTTTATGACACAAAATTATATAGCTTATCCTAAACCTATTTAAGTTACACATAAATCATCAATTAAGATTGATTAATTTTACGAAATTGAATAGAGTTATTAAATTTAAATTTTTTATGACATAAATTATTTAGCTTACCATGAATCTACTAAAATTACTCATAAATCATCCATTAACATTAAATAAATTTACTAAATTCAATAGAGGTATTATATTTAGATTTTTTATGAAAAATTATATAGCTTGCCCTAAACCTATTGAAATTTCTCATAAATCATCAATTGAGATTAATTAATTTTACTAAATTTAATAGAGGTGTTAAATTTAGATTTTTTATGACAAAATATATAGCTTGCCCTAAACCTTTTTAAATTACTCATAAATCATCAATTAAATTAATTAATTCTACTAAATTTAATAGAGGTAATAAGTTTAGATTTTTTATGACATAAACTATATAGCTTGCCCTAAACTAAATAATTTTACTAAGTTTAATAGAGGTTTTAAATTTAGATTTTTTCTGAAAAATTATATAGCTTGCCCTAAACCTATTTAAATTTCTCATAAATCATCAATTGAGATTAATTAATTTTACTAGATTTAATAGAGGTACTAAAGTTACATTTTTTATGATATAAATTATATAACTTAACCTTAACCTATTTCAAATATTAAGAATTTATCAATTAACATTAGGCAATTCTACTAAATTTAATAGAGGTTTTAAATTTAGATTTTTTCTGAAAAATTATAGAGCTTACCCTAAACCTATTTAAATTACTGATAAATCATCAATTAAATTAATTAATTCTACTAAATTCAATAGAGGTATTACATTTAGATTTTTTATGACATAAATTATATAGCTTGCACTAAACCTATTTCAAATACTAAGAATTTATCAATTAACATTAGGCAATTCTACTAAGTTTAATAGAGGTTTTAAATTTAGATTTTTTCTGAAAAATTATATAGCTTGCCCTAAACCTTTTTAAATTTCTCATAAATCATCAATTAGGATTAATTAATTTTACTAGATTTAATAGAGGGACTAAAGTTACATTTTTTATGATATAAATTATATAGCTTACCCTGAACCTATTTAAATTACTCATAATTTATCAATTAACTTTAGGCAATTCTACTAAATTTAATAGAGGTTTTAAATTTAGATTTTTTATGACATAAACTATATAGTTTACCCTAACCCTATTGAAATTACTCATAATTTATCAATTAACATTAGGCAATTCTACTAAATTTCATAGAGGTATTAACTTATATTTTTTATGACGTAAATTATATAGCTTGCCCTAAACCTATTTAAATTTCTCATAAATCATAATTGAGATTAATTAATTTTACGAAATTGAATAGAGTTATTAAATTTAAATTTTTTATGACATAAATTATTTAGCTTACCATGAATCTACTAAAATTAAACATAAATCATCCATTAACAATAAATAAATTTACTAAATTTAATAACGGTGTTAAATTTACATTTTTTATGACATAAATTATGTGGTTTACCCTAAACCTATGTAAATTACCCATTAATCATCAATTGAAATTAATTAATACTACAAATTAAATAGAGGTATTGAATTTAAAACATTTATGACATAAATTATATAGCTTGCCCTAAACCTATTTAAATTACTCATAATTTATCAATTAACATTAGGCAATTCTACTAAATTTAATAGAGGTGTTAAATTTAGATTTTTTATGAAAAATTATATAGCTTACCCTAAACCTATTTAAATTACTCATAAATCATCAATTAAATTAATTAATTCTACTAAATTCAATAGAGGTTTTAAATTTAGATTTTTTCTGAAAAATTATATAGCTTGCCCTAAACCTATTTAAATTACTCATAAATCATCAATTGAGATTAATTAATTTTACTAGATTTAATAGAGGGACTAAAGTTACATTTTTTATGATATAAATTATTTAGCTTACCCTAAACCTATGTAAATTACCCATTAATCATCAATTGAAATTAATTAATACTACCAATTAAATAGAGGTATTGAATTTAACACATTTATTACATAAATTATATAGCTTGCCCTAAACCTATTTAAATTACTCATAATTTATCAATTAACATTAGGCAATTCTACTAAACTTAATAGAGGTGTTAAATTTAGATATTTATAACATAAATTCTATAGTTTACCCTAAATCTGCTTAAATTACTCATAAATCATCAATTAAATTAATTAATTCTACTAAATTCAAAAGAGGTATTACATTTAGATTTTTTATGACACAAATTATATAGCTTGCCTTAAACCTATTTAAATTACTCATAAATCATCAATTAACATTAAATAATTTTACTAAGTTTAATAGAGGTTTTAAATTTAGATTTTTTCTGAAAAATTATATAGCTTTCCATAAACCTATTTAAATTTCTCATAAATCATCAATTGAGATTAATTAATTTTACTAGATTTAATAGAGGGACTAAAGTTACATTTTTTATGATATAAATTATATAGCTTACCCTAAACCTATTTAAATTACTCATAATTTATCAATTAACATTAGGCAATTCTACTATACTTATTAGAGGTATTAAATTTATATTTTTTATGAGATACATTATATATCTTACCCTGAATCTGTTTAAATTACTCATAAATCATCAATTAAATTAATTAATTCTACTAAATTAAAAGAGGTATTACATTTAGATTTTTTATGACATAAATTATATAGCTTGCCCTAAACCTATTTAAATTACTCATAAATCATCAATTAACATTAAATAATTTTACTAAGTTAAATAGAGGTTTTAAATTTAAATTTTTTCTGAAAAATTATATAGCTTACCCTAAACCTATTTAAATTACTCATAATTTATCAATTAACATTAGGCAATTCTACTATACTTATTAGAGGTATTAAATTTATATTTTTTATGAGATACATTATATATCTTACCCTGAATCTGTTTAAATTACTCATAAATCATCCATTAACATTAAATAAATTTACTAAATTCAATAGAGGTATTACATTTAGATTTTTTATGACATAAATTATATAGCTTGCCCTAAACCTATTGAAATTTCTCATAAATCATCAATTGAGATTAATTAATTTTACTAAATTTAATAGAGGTGTTAAATTTAGATTTTTTATGACATAAAATATATAGCTTGCCCTAAACCTTTTTAAATTACTCATAAATCATCAATTAAATTAATTAATTCTACTAAATTTAATAGAGGTAATAAGTTTAGATTTTTTATGACATAAACTATATAGCTTGCCCTAAACTAAATAATTTTACTAAGTTTAATAGAGGTTTTAAATTTAGATTTTTTCTGAAAAATTATATAGCTTGCCCTAAACCTATTTAAATTTCTCATAAATCATCAATTGAGATTAATTAATTTTACTAGATTTAATAGAGGGACTAAAGTTACATTTTTTATGATATAAATTATATAGCTTACCCTAAACCTATTTAAATTACTCATAATTTATCAATTAACATTAGGCAATTCTACTATATTTATTAGAGGTATTAAATTTAGATTTTTTATGACACAAAATTATATAGCTTATCCTAAACCTATTTAAGTTACACATAAATCATCAATTAAGATTGATTAATTTTACGAAATTGAATAGAGTTATTAAATTTAAATTTTTTATGACATAAATTATTTAGCTTACCATGAATCTACTAAAATTACTCATAAATCATCCATTAACATTAAATAAATTTACTAAATTCAATAGAGGTATTACATTTAGATTTTTTATGACATAAATTATATAGCTTGCCCTAAACCTATTTAAATTTCTCATAAATCATAATTGAGATTAATTAATTTTACTAAATTTAATAGAGGTGTTAAATTTAGATTTTTTATGACATAAAATATATAGCTTGCCCTAAACCTTTTTAAATTACTCATAAATCATCAATTAAATTAATTAATTCTACTAAATTTAATAGAGGTAATAAGTTTAGATTTTTTATGACATAAACTATATAGCTTGCCCTAAACTAAATAATTTTACTAAGTTTAATAGAGGTTTTAAATTTAGATTTTTTCTGAAAAATTATATAGCTTGCCCTAAACCTATTTAAATTTCTCATAAATCATCAATTGAGATTAATTAATTTTACTAGATTTAATAGAGGTACTAAAGTTACATTTTTTATGATATAAATTATATAACTTAACCTTAACCTATTTCAAATATTAAGAATTTATCAATTAACATTAGGCAATTCTACTAAGTTTAATAGAGGTTTTAAATTTAGATTTGTTCTGAAAAATTATATAGCTTTCCATAAACCTATTTAAATTTCTCATAAATCATCAATTGAGATTAATTAATTCTACTAAATTTAAAAGAGGTATTAAATTTAGATTTTTTCTGAAAAATTATAGAGCTTACCCTAAACCTATTTAAATTACTGATAAATCATCAATTAAATTAATTAATTCTACTAAATTCAATAGAGGTATTACATTTAGATTTTTTATGACATAAATTATATAGCTTGCCCTAAACCTATTTCAAATACTAAGAATTTATCAATTAACATTAGGCAATTCTACTAAGTTTAATAGAGGTTTTAAATTTAGATTTGTTCTGAAAAATTATATAGCTTTCCATAAACCTATTTAAATTTCTCATAAATCATCAATTGAGATTAATTAATTCTACTAAATTTAAAAGAGGTATTAAATTTAGATTTTTTATGAGATAAATTATATATCTTACCCTAAATCTGTTTAAATTACTCATAAATCATCAATTGAGATTAATTAATTCTACTAAATTTAATAGAGGTTTTAAATATAGATTTTTTATGACATAAACTATATAGTTTACCCTAACCCTATTGAAATTACTCATAATTTATCAATTAACATTAGGCAATTCTACTAAATTTCATAGAGGTATTAACTTATATTTTTTATGACATAAATTATATAGCTTGCCCTAAACCTATTTAAATTTCTCATAAATCATAATTGAGATTAATTAATTTTACGAAATTGAATAGATTTATTAAATTTAAATTTTTTATGACATAAATTATTTAGCTTACCATGAATCTACTAAAATTAAACATAAATCATCCATTAACAATAAATAAATTTACTAAATTTAATAACGGTGTTAAATTTACATTTTTTATGACATAAATTATGTGGTTTACCCTAAACCTATGTAAATTACCCATTAATCATCAATTGAAATTAATTAATACTACAAATTAAATAGAGGTATTGAATTTAAAACATTTATGACATAAATTATATAGCTTGCCCTAAACCTATTTAAATTTCTCATAAATCATAATTGAGATTAATTAATTTTACGAAATTGAATAGAGTTATTAAATTTAAATTTTTTATGACATAAATTATTTAGCTTACCATGAATCTACTAAAATTACTCATAAATCATCCATTAACATTAAATAAATTTACTAAATTCAATAGAGGTATTACATTTAGATTTTTTATGACATAAATTATATAGCTTGCCCTACACCTATTTAAATTTCTCATAAATCATAATTGAGATTAATTAATTTTACTAGATTTAATAGTGGTACTAAAGTTACATTTTTTATGACATAAATTATATGGTTTACCCTAAACCTATGTAAATTACCCATTAATCATCAATTGAAATTAATTAATACTACAAATTAAATAGAGGTATTGAATTTAAAACATTTATGACATAAATTATATAGCTTGCCCTAAACCTATTTAAATTACTCATAATTTATCACCCCTTAACATTAGGCTCCCCGCCCAAAGGCTACCCACCATCCCCACCCACCCGACGCTATGGCCACACTAAGCGCCCCATTTAATACCCGCCCGTCAGTCTCGCCAGGACAAGGGATGACCCTTTTCTCCCGGGTGGCTGCGCTCATCCAGGCACACAACGAGGATTAGATCGCTTTTTATGACTTCAACCCCCGAATTATATAGCTTGCCCTGCCCTAAACCTATTGAAATTTCTCATAAATCATCAATTGAGATTAATTAATTTTACTAAATTTAATAGAGGTGTTAAATTTAGATTTTTTATGACATAAAATATATAGCTTGCCCTAAACCTTTTTAAATTACTCATAAATCATCAATTAAATTAATTAATTCTACTAAATTTAATAGAGGTAATAAGTTTAGATTTTTTATGACATAAACTATATAGCTTGCCCTAAACTAAATAATTTTACTAAGTTTAATAGAGGTTTTAAATTTAGATTTTTTCTGAAAAATTATATAGCTTGCCCTAAACCTATTTAAATTTCTCATAAATCATCAATTGAGATTAATTAATTTTACTAGATTTAATAGAGGTACTAAAGTTACATTTTTTATGATATAAATTATATAACTTAACCTTAAACTATTTCAAATATTAACAATTTATCAATTAACATTAGGCAATTCTACTAAGTTTAATAGAGGTTTTAAATTTAGATTTGTTCTGAAAAATTATATAGCTTTCCATAAACCTATTTAAATTTCTCATAAATCATCAATTGAGATTAATTAATTCTACTAAATTTAAAAGAGGTATTAAATTTAGATTTTTTCTGAAAAATTATAGAGCTTACCCTAAACCTATTTAAATTACTGATAAATCATCAATTAAATTAATTAATTCTACTAAATTCAATAGAGGTATTACATTTAGATTTTTTATGACATAAATTATATAGCTTGCCCTAAACCTATTTCAAATACTAAGAATTTATCAATTAACATTAGGCAATTCTACTAAGTTTAATAGAGGTTTTAAATTTAGATTTGTTCTGAAAAATTATATAGCTTTCCATAAACCTATTTAAATTTCTCATAAATCATCAATTGAGATTAATTAATTCTACTAAATTTAAAAGAGGTATTAAATTTAGATTTTTTATGAGATAAATTATATATCTTACCCTAAATCTGTTTAAATTACTCATAAATCATCAATTGAGATTAATTAATTCTACTAAATTTAATAGAGGTTTTAAATTTAGATTTTTTATGACATAAACTTTATAGTTTACCCTCAACCTATTTAAATTACTCATAATTTATCAATTAACATTAGGCAATTCTACTAAATTTCATAGAGGTATTAACTTATATTTTTTATGACATAAATTATATAGCTTGCCCTAAACCTATTTAAATTTCTCATAAATCATAATTGAGATTAATTAATTTTACGAAATTGAATAGAGTTATTAAATTTAAATTTTTTATGACATAAATTATTTAGCTTACCATGAATCTACTAAAATTAAACATAAATCATCCATTAACAATAAATAAATTTACTAAATTTAATAACGGTGTTAAATTTACATTTTTTATGACATAAATTATGTGGTTTACCCTAAACCTATGTAAATTACCCATTAATCATCAATTGAAATTAATTAATACTGCAAATTAAATAGAGGTATTGAATTTAAAACATTTATGACATAAATTATATAGCTTGCCCTAAACCTATTTAAATTACTCATAATTTATCAATTAACATTAGGCAATTCTACTAAATTTAATAGAGGTGTTAAATTTAGATTTTTTATGAAAAATTATATAGCTTACCCTAAACCTATTTAAATTACTCATAATTTATCAATTAACATTAGGCAATTCTACTAAATTTAATAGAGGTGTTAAATTTAGATTTTTTATAACACAAAATATATAGCTTGCCCTAAACCTATTTAAATTACTCATAAATCATCAATTAACATTAAATAATTTTACTAAGTTTAATAGAGGTTTTAAATTTAGATTTTTTCTGAAAAATTATATAGCTTGCCCTAAACCTATTTCAAATATTAAGAATTTATCAATTAACATTAGGCAATTCTACTAAGTTTAATAGAGGTTTTAAATTTAGATTTTTTCTGAAAAATTATATAGCTTTCCATAAACCTATTTAAATTTCTCATAAATCATCAATTGAGATTAATTAATTTTACTAGATTTAATAGAGGGACTAAAGTTACATTTTTTATGATATAAATTATATAGCTTACCCTAAACCTATTTCAAATATTAAGAATTTATCAATTAACATTAGGCAATTCTACTATACTTATTAGAGGTATTAAATTTAGATTTTTTATGAGATACATTATATAGCTTACCCTAAACCTATTTAAATTACTTATAAATCATCAATTAAATTAATTAATTCTACTAAATTCAATAGAGGTATTACATTTAGATTTTTCATGACATAAATTATATAGCTTACCCTAAACCTATTTCAAATATTAAGAATTTATCAATTAACATTAGGCAATTCTACTAAATTTAATAGAGGTTTTAAATTTAGATTTTTTCTGAAAAATTATATAGCTTACCCTAAACCTATTTAAATTACTCATAAATCATCAATTAAATTAATTAATTCTACTAAATTCAATAGAGGTATTACATTTAGATTTTTTATGACATAAATTATATAGCTTGCCCTAAACCTATTTCAATTTCTCATAAATCATTAATTGAGACTTAAATTAAATTTAACTAAAGTTCATAGAGGTTAATAATTTAGATTTTTTATGACATATACTTTTATAGATTACCCTAAACCTATTTTAAATTAACTCATAATCAAGCAATTACCTTAAATATTCTACTAATTTCAATAGCGATATTATGTTTTAGATTTTTATGACATAAATTTATAGCGTACCCGAACTATTTCAAATATTAAGAATTTATCAATTAACATAGTCCAATTCTACAAAATTTAATAGTGCGGTATAAGTTTTAGATTTTTTATGACAACACTATATCGTTTACCCTAAACCTTTTCCAATTACTCATAATTTATTCAAGTAACATTAGTCAATTCTACTAAATTTATTAGAGGTATAGCTTAGATTTTTTTGATGACATAAATTAATATAGCTTACCCTAAACCTATTTCAAAATAGAATTTATCAATTAACATTAGGCAATTCTACTAAATTTATTAGAGGTATTAAATTTAGATTTTTTATGACACAAAATTATATAGCTTACCCTAAATCTATTTAAATTACACATGAATCATCAATTAAGATTAATTACTTCTACAAAATTTAATAGAGGTATTAATTTACATTTTTTATGACATATATTATATAGTTTACCCTAAACCTTTTTAAATTACTCATAAATCATCAATTAACATTAAATAATTCTACTAATTTCAAGAGAGATATTATGTTTAGATTTTTTATGACATAAATTATATAGCTTACCCTAAACCTATTTCAAATATTAAGAATTTATCAATTAACATTAGGCAATTCTACTAAATTTACTAGAGGTTTTAAATTTAGATTTTTTCTGAAAAATTATATAGCTTGCCCTAAACCTATTTAAATTACTCATAAATCATCAATCAAATTAATTAATTCTACTAAATTTAATAGAGGTAATAAGTTTAGATTTTTTATGACATAAACTATATAGCTTGCCCTAAACCTATTTAAATTACTCATAAATCATCAATTAACATTAAATAATTTTACTAAGTTTAATAGAGGTTTTAAATTTAGATTTTTTCTGAAAAATTATATAGTTTACCCTAAACCTTTTTAAATTACTCATAAATCATCAATTAACATTAAATAATTCTACTAAATTCAATAGAGGTATTACATTTAGATTTTTTATGACATAAATTATATAGCTTGCCCTAAACCTATTTCAAATACTAAGAATTTATCAATTAACATTAAGCAATTCTACTAAGTTTAATAGAGGTTTTAAATTTAGATTTGTTCTGAAAAAATATAGCTTTCCATAAACCTATTTAAATTTCTCATAAATCATCAATTGAGATTAATTAATTCTACTAAATTTAAAAGAGGTATTAAATTTAGATTTTTTATGAGATAAATTATATATCTTACCCTAAATCTGTTTAAATTACTCATAAATCGTCAATTAAATTAATTAATTCTACTAAATTCAATAGATGTATTACATTTAGATTTTTTATGACATAAATTATATAGCTTGCCCTAAACCTATTTAAATTACTCATAAATCATAATTGAGATTAATTAATTTTACGAAATTGAATAGAGTTATTAAATTTAAATTTTTTATGACATAAATTATTTAGCTTACCATGAATCTACTAAAATTAAACATAAATCATCCATTAACAATAAATAAATTTACTAAATTTAATAACGGTGTTAAATTTACATTTTTTATGACATAAATTATATGGTTTACCCTAAACCTATGTAAATTACCCATTAATCATCAATTGAAATTAATTAATACTACAAATTAAATAGAGGTATTGAATTTAAAACATTTATGACATAAATTATATAGCTTGCCCTAAACCTATTTAAATTACTCATAATTTATCAATTAACATTAGGCAATTCCACTAAATTTAATAGAGGTGTTAAATTTAGATTTTTTATGAAAAATTATATAGCTTACCCTAAACCTATTTAAATTACTCATAAATCTTCAATTAAATTAATTAATTCTACTAAATTTAATAGAGGTAATAAGTTTAGATTTTTTATGACATAAATATATAGCTTGCCCTAAACCTATTTCAATTTCTCATAAATCATCAATTGAGATTAATTAATTTTACTAGATTTAATAGAGGTACTAAAGTTACATTTTTTATGATATAAATTATATAGCTTACCCTAAACCTATTTAAATTACTCATAATTTATCAATTAACATTAGGCAATTCTACTAAATTTATTAGAGGTATTAAATTTAGATTTTTTATGACACAAAATTATATAGCTTACCCTAAATCTATTTAAATTACACACGAATCATCAATTAAGATTAATTACTTCTACAAAATTTAATAGAGGTATTAATTTACATTTTTTATGACATATATTATATAGATTACCATAAACCTATTTAAATTTCTCATAAATCATCAATTGAGATTAATTAATTTTACTAGATTTAATAGAGGTACTAAAGTTACATTTTTTATGATATAAATTATATAGCTTACCCTAAACCTATTTAAATTACTCATAATTTATCAATTAACATTAGGCAATTCTACTAAATTTATTAGAGGTATTAAATTTAGATTTTTTATGACACAAAATTATATAGCTTACCCTAAATCTATTTAAATTACACATGAATCATCAATTAAGATTAATTACTTCTACTAAATTTAATAGAGGTGTTAAATTTAGATTTTTTAAGAAAAATTATATAGCTTACCCTAAACCTATTTAAATTACTCATAAATCTTCAATTAAATTAATTAATTCTACTAAATTTAATAGAGGTACTAAGTTTAGATTTTTTATGACATAAATATATAGCTTGCCCTAAACCTATTTAAATTACTCATAAATCATCTTCCATCGCCCTCTCTCTCTATCTCATATTCTTTTTTTTTTCCCCCTTTTTTCCCCCCCCCCCCCCCCCCTCCCCCCCCCCCCCCCCCCCCCCCCCCCCCCCCCCCCCCCCCCCCCCCCCCCCCCCCCCCCCCCCCCCCCCCCCCCCCCCCCCCCCCCCCCCCCCCCCCCCCCCCCCCCCTCCCCCCCCCTCCCCCTCCCCTTCC
>JACCIC010000458.1:0-22022 GCA_018907035.1 Sycobia sp. Sy_11
TTAACCCGGTCCTCACAACCAATGTTAGCAAGAAAGATACGACAGTGGACTTGAAATCCACTGAAAATTTTATTTTGTTCAAATCCAGAATGACAATTTTTTTTCATGTATAGACCATAGAGGGCTTATAATAATCAAAAACACCGTTTTTTTACCATCAACCGATACCCCATTTTTCTGAAATTCTTGAATATACCGAAATCATTTATAATCCACTCTTACGATCTATGAAATACAATTTTATTAATTACAATGAATTGTATCAAAAGCCATAATGGTCATACTGAGAGAAAATTTAGTCACAAATTATAATATTGTATGTTCTATGCACTTACAAGATAGATAAAACCATTCGAAATTAAGGATAAAGATTATTTTCGTGTTGTTAATAGGAGCGAATATGATTAACGACTTCAACAACCAATGTTAGCAAGAAAGATACGACAGTGGACTTGAAATCCACTGAAAATTTTATTTTGTTCAAATCCAGAATGAAAATTTTTTCTTCATGTATATTCCATAGAGGGCTCATAATAACCAAAAACTCCGTTTTTTTACCATCAACCGATACCCAATTTTTCTGCAAATTTGGTATAACCTGAAATTAGTTATAATAAAGTGTTACAATCTCTGAAATAAAATTTTATTATTTAGAATGAATTGTATCAAAAGCTCTAATGGACATACCGAGAGAAAATTTAGACACAAATTATAATATTGTATGTTAGATGCAGTTGCAAAATATATAAAACCATTCGAAATCAAGGCTAAATTTATTTCCGTGTTGTTAATGGGCGCGAATATGATTAACGTCTTCAACAACCAATGTTAGCAAGATAGATACGACAGTGGACTTGAAATCCACTGAAAATTTTATTTTGTTCAAATCCAGAATGACAATTTTTTTTTCATGTATAGACCATAGAGGGCTCATAATAATCAAAAACACCGTTTTTTTACCATCAACCGATACCCAATTTTTCTGGAAATTTGGTATAAACCGAAATTAGTTATAATACACTGTTACAATCTATGAAATAAAATTTTATTAATTACAATGAATTGTATCTAAAGCCACTATGGACATACAGAGAGAAAATTTAGTCACAAATTATAATATTGTATGATAGATGCAGTTGCAAAATATATAAAACCATTCGAAATCAAGGCTAAAGTTTATTTTGGTGTTGTTATTAGGCGCGAATATGATTAACGTCTTCAACAACCAATGTTAGCAAGAAAGATACAACAGTGGACTTGAAATCCACTGAAAATTTTATTTTGTTCAAATCCAGAATGACAATTTTTTTTTCATGTATAGACCATAGAGGGCTTATAATAATCAAAAACACCGTTTTTTTACCATCAACCGATACCCCATTTTTCTGAAATTCTTGAATATACCGAAATCATTTATAATCCACTCTTACGATCTATGAAATACAATTTTATTAATTACAATGAATTGTATCAAAAGCCATAATGGTCATACTGAGAGAAAATTTAGTCACAAATTATAATATTGTATGTTCTATGCACTTACAAGATAGATAAAACCATTCGAAATTAAGGATAAAATTATTTTCGTGTTGTTAATAGGCGCGAATATGATTAACGTCTTCAACAACCAATGTTAGCAAGAATAGATACGACAGTGGACTTGAAATCCACTGAAAATTTTATTTTGTTCAAATCCAGAATGACAATTTTTTTTTCATGTATAGACCATAGAGGGCTCATAATAATCAAAAACACCGTTTTTTTACCATCAACCGATACCCAATTTTTCTGGAAATTTGGTATAAACCGAAATTAGTTATAATCCACATGTTACGATCTATGAAATACAATTTTATTAATTACAATGAATTGTATCAAAGCTCTAATGGACATACCGAGAGAAAATTTAGACACAAATTATAATATTGTATGTTAGATGCAGTTGCAAAATATATAAAACCATTCGAAATCAAGGCTAAATTTATTTCCGTGTTGTTAATAGGGCGCGAATATGATTAACGTCTTCAACAACCAATGTTAGCAAGATAAGATACGACAGTGGACTTGAAATCCACTGAAAATTTTATTTTGTTCAAATCCAGAATGACAATTTTTTTTTCATGTATAGACCATAGAGGGCTCATAATAATCAAAAACACCGTTTTTTTACCATCAACCGATACCCAATTTTTCTGGAAATTTGGTATAAACCGAAATTAGTTATAATACACTGTTACAATCTATGAAATAAAATTTTATTAATTACAATGAATTGTATCTAAAGCCACTATGGACATACAGAGAGAAAATTTAGTCACAAATTATAATATTGTATGATAGATGCAGTTGCAAAATATATAAAACCATTCGAAATCAAGGCTAAAGTTTATTTTCGTGTTGTTATTAGGCGCGAATATGATTAACGTCTTCAACAACCAATGTTAGCAAGAAAGATACAACAGTGGACTTGAAATCCACTGAAAATTTTATTTTGTTCAAATCCAGAATGACAATTTTTTTTTCACGTATAGACCATAGAGGGCTCATAATAATCAAAAACACCGTTTTTTTACCATCAACCGATACCCCATTTTTCTGAAATTTTTGAATATACCGAAATCATTTATAATCCACTCTTACGATCTATGAAATACAATTTTATTAATTACAATGAATTGTATCAAAAGCTCTAATGGACATACCGAGAGAAAATTTAGTCACAAATTATAATATTGTATGTTAGATGCAGTTGCAAAATATATAAAACCATTCGAAATCAAGGCTAAATTTATTTTCCGTGTTGTTATAGGGCGCGAATATGATTAACGTCTTCAACAACCAATGTTAGCAAGAATAGATACGACAGTGGACTTGAAATCCACTGAAAATTTTATTTTGTTCAAATCCAGAATGACAATTTTTTTTTCATGTATAGACCATAGAGGGCTCATAATAACCAAAACACCGTTTTTTTACCATCAACCGATACCCAATTTTTCTGGAAATTTTGATATAACCGAAATTAGTTATAATCCACTGTTACGATCTATGAAATACAATTTTATTATTTACAATGAATTGTATCAAAAGCCATAATGGACATACTGAGAGAAAATTTAGTCACAAATTATAATATTGTATGTTAGATGCAGTTGCAAAATATATAAAACCATTCGAAATCAAGGCTAAAGTTTATTTTCGTGTTGTTATTAGGCGCGAATATGATTAACGTCTTCAACAACCAATGTTAGCAAGAAAGATACGACAGTGGACTTGAAATCCACTGAAAATTTTATTTTGTTCAAATCCAGAATGACAATTTTTTTTTCATGTATAGACCATAGAGGGCTTATAATAATCAAAAACACCGTTTTTTTACCATCAACCGATACCCCATTTTTCTGAAATTATTGAATATACCGAAATCATTTATAATCCACTCTTACGATCTATGAAATACAATTTTATTAATTACAATGAATTGTATCAAAAGCCATGAACTGAGAGTCAAAATAATAATAGATGCAGTTGATATTAAAACCATTCATAATCAAGGCTAAATTTATATTCGTGTTGTTATAGGCGCGAATATGATTATACGTCTTAACAACCATGTTCAGAAAATACAAGTGGACTGAATCCCTGAAATTTATTGTTCAATCCAGTGACATTTTTTTTTTGATGTATAGAAGAGGCTCGATAATAAAAAACCGGCTTTTTACCATAAACCATTTTTGAATTTGAAACCGACATTTATAACCCGTACGATTCGAATACAATTTATGTGTACATGAATTGTATCAAATGCCACTACTGAGAGAAATTTAGACAATATTATGATTTTGCGTTCAAATAAAACCATTCGAAAATGAAATTATTTCGTGTTTTATCATGATTAACGTTTCAAAACATGTTGCAAGATAGTACGACAGTGACTTGACTCCATGAAAAATTTGTTCAAATCCAATGACAATTTTTTTTCATGGTCGGACTGGTTTTTTTTACCATCAACCGATACCCAATTTTTCTGGAAATTTGGTATAAACCGAAATTAGTTATAATAAACTGTTACAATCTATGAAATAAAATTTTATTATTTAGAATGAATTGTATCAAAAGCTCTAATGGACATACCGAGAGAAAATTTAGACACAAATTATAATATTGTATGTTAGATGCAGTTGCAAAATATATAAAACCCTTCGAAATCAAGGCTAAAGTTTATTTTCGTGTTGTTATTAGGCGCGAATATGATTAACGTCTTCAACAACCAATGTTAGCAAGAATGATACGACAGTGGACTTGAAATCCACTGAAAATTTTATTTTGTTCAAATCCAGAATGACAATTTTTTTTCATCTATAGACCATAGAGGGCTCATGATAACCAAAACGCCGGTTTGGTTACCATTAGCCGGCAGCCAATTTTACTGAAATTTTTGAATATACCGATATCATTTATAATCCACTGTAACGATCTATGAAATAAAATTTTATTATTGAGAATGAATTGTATCAAAAGCTATAACATTGAGCGACCTTCCGCTCGTTACGTAATTTCCTTACCTCCTTTCCTTCTCCGGACTGCTTCCAGGGCGGGAACTCGGGCTAGATATATATTTAGATTTATAGGTTGAAATTTTATGTTTAGATGAATATATAAATAGGTTTTATATATCGAAAGAAAAAAAAATCTAATTACATCGAGGACTCCAAAGAGTCCATTTATTACAATACAAATACAGATCGACGTAAGATTATACGTTCCGCTCGGTTACACGCAGAACGTGGCTACGTCCGCCGATTCCCGCGCTCTGAAAACTACTCTCAAATTTAACCCCTTACTTCCCTCCCTTCTTGGTGGCCGCCGCTGCTTAAATTCCCCCGCGCACCCCTTTCCCCGCTCGCATACTATACATCACGTAAAATATTTTAAGTTAAGGGCGCGCAGGCCCACTCACCCGCTACCGCTAATTATAGGCGAGGGCGTCCCCTCGTGCGCTCGCTGCTGCTCTCGGCTCCTCTTCCGCGGTGATCTCCCTTGGAGAGAGAGAGAAAAGAGATAACGTATCTGCTGTCCCGGGTCCGCACGCCGGCTTATACCACTGGCACAAATATTGTCTCCTCACCACTCCACTTCCCGAACTGTCTATCGTCCCCGACCTTCTACACTCTTCCTTCCGTACACAATCTCCGTCACTTAACTACCTCACGGCTCTCCCTTTTCACTTCAAACTTCCTTTCTTTCTCAACAATGGCTGCGACACGTGTCGATTCTACCGGCTTTTTCAATCTTCTGAAGTTCTTCTTCATCTTCACCTCCGATTCTCCAATCGCAGCTCCTCTTTTCGCCAACATCCAATTATTAACCTTCTTCCCCGATTTGCACCAATTATCGTGCGTCTTCCCCGATCTGCGCCAATCTCGGGCTCTTCCGTCATCTTCATACCGTTTCGACCGACATTATCGGTCTGCCATGTCTGGTTTTCTGACTTATTTCGCGCGCCAATTTCACATTTACTCGGGAGATATATCTATATATACGTCTCCATATTGGTAGTTCGGTGCGGCGCAGCTAAGAGTGGTGGCGCTGTTGGCCGCTCTTTCTCCGCGGCGACTTCCGTCTTCACGTTGGCTGCTACTTCCAGTGCGGTCGTCTGCAGTGCGGACGTCGCACACTGTGTATCTCCAACCCTCACTAATCTTGTTGTGTTTTTTCAGCGTCTCCACGCGCCCTTCCTGATAGTTGAGCTGACATCGTTGAGCTCGATTGCTGTTGCTGCTTCCTGGTTTTTTTTTGTGTAAGCGGCTTCTTTGCGTTCGTCCCGTATGTTGCACATAACCTGATGCGGCCACGTGTCTTCAAATCTTCCACTTCCCGCTTGCAGCGTCTACATGGCGTTTGGACCTTTGCCACGTATGCTTGTTTCTTTATTTTCTTTTATATTATCTCTTTAATTTAGTCTTTTCACTCGCGTCGACTTTACAATTTCATCATCTCATTTCCCCGTTTCGAGGTTATGTTCTCTCTCTCTCTCTCTCTCTTCTTCTGCATGCGTCTAACTATCTGTGTTCATCTGTATCTCTTTTTCTTTTTTTTTTCTCTCTCTCTATCTGACTTCCTTCCTTCTTTTTTTTCTATACTTTTCTTGCTGTCACTTCTATACATGTCTTTCCCTTTTATTACATGCACTCATGTCTTGCTTCAATCTTCTCCTTCTTTCTTCCTTTTCTTCTCTGCTAACACTGTCATTAATAATTTTTTTTCTATTTGCATATATTTTTCTTCATCTGCACGTATCATTTGCTTTATTTTCCTCCTTCTATGCGAATACCTTTTACTTTTTTACATGCATCCATATAACTTTCCTCGCTAATTTTACTTTTATCTTTATTTATTCTTATTTTCATTTTCAGGTTGTAGTTGCTGCAATTCCCATTGCAAACTCCCCCTCCTAAACCGGAACACTCGGTGAGTGGACCGCGTTTACATTGACTACGCGTTACAGTTTTCGCTTGTTTCGCTCGCTGTTACCTCTCGCTTCCCTCCTTTTTCTCCGCGAATCGTCCTTTACCTGGTTTTGCCCTAGGTCTCCCCCCTCTTATTTCCCCGATTGTCCGTATCTCGCTAATTTCCCCCCTCCATTTCCTACTTCCCCCTGGCTTCTCCTATCTCTCCGCCCATCCCTCCTGCCACTACCTACTCCTACTATCTTCCGTAACCTACTTCTTTCACTTCCGTCATCTCCTCCTTTCTACTTCCGTCACCTCCTCCTTTCTACTTCCGTCAACTCCTCCTTTCCACTTCCGTCACTCCCCTCTTCCCCCTAACCGCTGTTCCTTTCTTCGGGCCATTCTTCCTCCTCCCCGAAGGCCTGTCGTAATATTCTCTGTCGTAATCCTTCTGGCAGGCCCTGAGTCTCACGGAGCAGTTCGAGGGTACGTCTCTGCCGATCCTCGATCTGCTCCGTGGATACCCTTCGGGGTGGTGCTCTTCTATACGTGGTGTTGGTGGGATCTTCAGCTGCTCTTCTTGGTCTCGTCGGGAGGTCGTCGAGCGGAGCCTCTTGCCTCCATCGGGCCAGCCTGGCTGATGGGGATGGGCTCGGCGTTGGGCTCGGCGACGAGTTCGGCCACAACTCCTCCGGGGGTCCTATTAGGACTGTCGGCGCTGGCGATTGCGGCTTCGGGTTCGAGCCTTGTGGCCGGTCTGCCCTCGCGCAGCGTGGGCAATCCTGCAGGTCCACCCCGCGTCTACCACAGTTGTGGCAGACGCGATGCTGCACCGGTTCAGGGCAGTGGGGGCGGCGGTGGCCCGGTCTCCGGCAATTGAAGCATTGCCCGAGCTCCGGGTCCACCGCCGGGTCGAAGGGGATTGTAGCCAGGCCTCCGAACATAACGCCCCTTCGGATAACCAATTTCCGGAGGGGTATGCGGGCCCCGCTCTCGGGGTGGACCCAGCTACGCTCCTCTCCCTCTTCGCCTCGCCGGTCGCGTTTAGGGGCTTCGGTCGCTTGGGCCAGTTTTTGTTGGCCCCCCTCCCTTCTGTATGGGTGGGAATTTCCCTCGACGACTGCCTAGGGGTGGTATCGGGCCGGGTTGGCGGTAGCGGCCTTTCCTGGCCGAGAACCCCCGCTGCGGCCTGGATCACTGCGCCGGCCCCTTCCTCCCGCCGGAAAAGGATCGACTCAAAGTCCTCCCGTTCGAATTGCCGGCGGGGGTTGTATCGCCTGGGCCGGCGAGCTTCACGGCGTTCTAACTCCTCTGCCCTGCGCTCTTCGGCGGCGAATCCCGGTGGACCCGGTCGTCCGACCACCTCATCGTCCCACTCCTGTGCGCCCCTGGGTGTTGGCGGGGGGAGTGGGAGGTCAAGGTGTCTTGGTCCTGCGGGGGGGGGGGCGCTGTCCATCGTCCGCTGCCGGTGCCTTCTCAGGCTCGTGCCGCAGCGGCGGCACCCGGCCTACCTCCCTCCGGCGGTTTGCCGGGGAGCGCTCCCTCTTCTTCGGGATGGCCCCCTTACTCGCTCTCTCTCCCGTAGCCTCTGTTCCCTTGGGAGTGGCCTCCTCTCCCTCCTTCGGGGTGACTCCTTTCTTCCGTCTCTCGTCCTCTCCTCCGACTTCTTCTTCTGTGGGTCCCTGCGCGTTCATTCCCGAGGCTTGCCCACCCCAAGTTTCCTCCTCCTCCTCCTCGTCGACTGGGATGTCGGCCCATTTCCGACCACCCAACCCGAGAGGGTATTGTTTTGGAATTATAGTTTCCTCCGGTTCCCTCCCCTGTGGGGTGTAATACTCCCCGCTACTTTCGCTGCTCACGCTTAACTTACGCGTTGCTTCCTCTTCCTTGTTCTCCATACTTCTTGCTTCCGTCACTATTACACCTAACTTTCCCCCTATTTCTTCCGTCGCTACTCCCGTTTCTTTTCTTCCTTCACTGCTTCTTCCGTCGCTGCTTCCGTCTCTGAAACAATTAATATATAGATTATTTTCCCCCTGTGGTAATGTGCCCTGCCTGGTTATTTCCCTGGTACCCCGGGGTGGTAGGTATCGCTTGAGCTCGGATATGTGGGCCTTCGCGACGTGCTTTGCCGTATTGGTCTCGAGTACGTAAACCGTTGGGGAGAGGGCGTTTAGGATCTTATAAGGGCCTTCGTATTTGGGCGCCAGTTTCGCATTGAAACGATTAATCGCGCTTGACAGTACCCGAGTTCTTCTCCACACCAGGTCTCCTACCTGAAATCGCACTTCCCGTCTCCCTTTGTCGTAGAACTTCCGTTGCTTCTCCCGGGCTTGGTCTAAGTATCGGCGTATGAGGTCCCGCATGGCCCCTAGTCTCTTCATTTTATCCTCCCATTCTTCTGGTTTCATTCTCACCACCTCTATTCTTCCTTCGACTTCCCTTCGGAGGCTGTGCACTGGGTTGGGATTCCGTCCGAAGTTTAGGAATGCCGGTGACGTTTTCAGGCTAGACTGACAGGCCGTATTAATCGCGTTCCTGAATTCGTGTAAATGTTGGTCCCATCCCCGATGACCTTCTCTGACAAAGGTCGAGATCATCGTCTTCAGCGTCCTGTTGACCCTCTCGACAGGGTTGGCCTGCGGGTGATATGGCGGTGTGGTCACATGCTTTATCCCGTATTCCTCCATCGCCCTTTTAAGGTAACTTATTATCGAATTCTTTTTCCGTTATCGGTGAGTAGGGTACTCCGGCGTTCCCCACCGAAAAATAACTAACTCTTCCAAGGCTTTCACTACTCCTTCCCATCGGCCGTCCTCATAGGCTTGACTTCAATCCAGCGTGTAAAGACGTCTTGCAGGACTAGGAGGTATTTATTCTGGGTTTTGCTAGACGGAAATTCCATGAAGTCTGCCGCTACTACACACCAAGGCTCTTCTACGATTCGATCTCCCATCAGCCCTTGTGGGCCCTGTTGCGAGACCTTATATTTCTGGCACTCTGGGCAACGCCGCACGTATTCACTTACGTCCGTCCAGATGCCCTTCCAGTAGTAATCCAGGACTATGCTACTCTCAAATTTAACCCCTTACTTCCCTCCCTTCTTGGTGGCCGCCGCTGCTTAAATTCCCCCGCGCACCCCTTTCCCCGCTCGCATACTATACATCACGTAAAATATTTTAAGTTAAGGGCGCGCAGGCCCACTCACCCGCTACCGCTAATTATAGAAGAGGGCGTCCCCTGGTGCGCTCGCTGCTGCTCTCGGCTCCTCTTCCGCGGTGATCCCCCTTGGAGAGAGAGAGAGAAAAGAGATAACGTATCTGCTGTCCCGGGTCCGCACGCCGGCTTATACCACTGGCACAAATATTGTCTCCTCACCACTCCACTTCCCGAACTGTCTATCGTCCCCGACCTTCTACACTCTTCCTTCCGTACACAATCTCCGTCACTTAACTACCTCACGGCTCTCCCTTTTCACTTCAAACTTCCTTTCTTTCTCAACAATGGCTGCGACACGTGTCGATTCTACCGGCTTTTTCAATCTTCTGAAGTTCTTCTTCATCTTCACCTCCGATTCTCCAATCGCAGCTCCTCTTTTCGCCAACATCCAATTATTAACCTTCTTCCCCGATTTGCACCAATTATCGTGCGTCTTCTCCGATCTGCGCCAATCTCGGGCTCTTCCGTCATCTTCATACCGTTTCGACCGACATTATCGGTCTGCCATGTCTGGTTTTCTGACTTATTTCGCGCGCCAATTTCACATTTACTCGGGATATATATCTATATATACGTCTCCATATTGGTAGTTCGGTGCGCCGCAGCTAAGAGTGGTGGCGCTGTTGGCCGCTCTTTCTCCGCGGCGACTTCCGTCTTCACGTTGGCTGCTACTTCCAGTGCGGTCGTCTGCAGTGCGGACGTCGCACACTGTGTATCTCCGACCCTCACTATTTTTGTTGTGTTTTTTCAGCGTTTCCACGCGCCCTTCCTGATAGTTGAGCTGACATCGTTGAGCTCGATTGCTGTTGCTGCTTCCTGGTTTTTTTTGTGTATGCGGCTTCTTTGCGTTCGTTCAGTATGTTCCACATAACCTGATGCGGCCACGTGTCTTCAAATCTTCCACTTCCCGCTTGCAGCGTCTACATGGCGTTTGGACCTTTGCCACGTATGCTTGTTTCTTTATTTTCTTTTATATTATCTCTTTAATTTAGTCTTTTCACTCGCGTCGACTTTACAATTTCATCATCTCATTTCCCCGTTTCGAGGTTATGTTCTCTCTCTCTCTCTCTCTCTCTTCTTCTGCATGCGTCTAACTATCTGTGTTCATCTGTATCTCTTTGTGTTTTTTTTTCTTTCTCTCTATCTGACTTCCTTCCTTCTTTTTTTTTCTATACTTTTCTTGCTGTCACTTCTATACATATCTTTCCCCTTTATTACATGCACTCATGTCTTGCTTCAATCTTCTCCTTCTATCTTCCTTTTCTTCTCTGCTAACACTGTCATTAATAATTTTTTTTCTTTTTGCATATATTTTTCTTCGTCTGCACGTATCATTTGCTTTATTTTCCTCCTTCTATGCGAATACCTTTTATTTTTTTACATGCATCCATATAACTTTCCTCGCTAATTTTACTTTTATCTTTATTTATTCTTATTTTTATTTTCAGGTTGTAGTTGCTGCAATTCCCATTGCAAAGCTCTAATGGACATACCGAAAGAAAATTTAGACACAAATTATAATATTGTATGTTAGATGCAGTTGCAAAATATATAAAACCATTCGATATCAAGGCTAAAGTTTATTTTCGTGTTGTTATTAGGCGCGAATATGATTAACGTCTTCAACAACCAATGTTAGCAAGAAAGATACAACAGTGGACTTGAAATCCACTGAAAATTTTATTTTGTTCAAATCCAGAATGACAATTTTTTTTTCATGTATAGACCATAGAGGGCTTATATAATCAAAAACACCGTTTTTTTACCATCAACCGATACCCCATTTTTCTGGAAATTTTGATATAACCGAAATTAGTTATAATCCACAGTTACGATCTATGAAATACAATTTTATTAATAACAATGAATTGTATCAAAAGCTCTAATGGACATACCGAGAGAAAATTTAGACACAAATTATAATATTGTATGTTAGATGCAGTTGCAAAATATATAAAACCATTCGAAATCAAGGCTAAATTTATTTCCGTGTTGTTAATGGGCGCGAATATGATTAACGTCTTCAACAACCAATGTTAGCAAGATAGATACGACAGTGGACTTGAAATCCACTGAAAATTTTATTTTGTTCAAATCCAGAATGACAATTTTTTTTTCATGTATAGACCATAGAGGGCTCATAATAATCAAAAACACCGTTTTTTTACCATCAACCGATACCCAATTTTTCTGGAAATTTGGTATAAACCGAAATTAGTTATAATCCACAGTTACGATCTATGAAATACAATTTTATTAATAACAATGAATTGTATCAAAAGCTCTAATGGACATACCGAGAGAAAATTTAGACACAAATTATAATATTGTATGTTAGATGCAGTTGCAAAATATATAAAACCATTCGAAATCAAGGCTAAATTTATTTCCGTGTTGTTAATGGGCGCGAATATGATTAACGTCTTCAACAACCAATGTTAGCAAGATAGATACGACAGTGGACTTGAAATCCACTGAAAATTTTATTTTGTTCAAATCCAGAATGACAATTTTTTTTTCATGTATAGACCATAGAGGGCTCATAATAATCAAAAACACCGTTTTTTTACCATCAACCGATACCCAATTTTTCTGGAAATTTGGTATAAACCGAAATTAGTTATAATCCACAGTTACGATCTATGAAATACAATTTTATTAATAACAATGAATTGTATCAAAAGCTCTAATGGACATACCGAGAGAAAATTTAGACACAAATTATAATATTGTATGTTAGATGCAGTTGCAAAATATATAAAACCATTCGAAATCAAGGCTAAATTTATTTCCGTGTTGTTAATGGGCGCGAATATGATTAACGTCTTCAACAACCAATGTTAGCAAGATAGATACGACAGTGGACTTGAAATCCACTGAAAATTTTATTTTGTTCAAATCCAGAATGACAATTTTTTTTTCATGTATAGACCATAGAGGGCTCATAATAATCAAAAACACCGTTTTTTTACCATCAACCGATACCCAATTTTTCTGGAAATTTGGTATAAACCGAAATTAGTTATAATACACTGTTACAATCTATGAAATAAAATTTTATTAATTACAATGAATTGTATCAAAAGCTCTAATGGACATACCGAGAGAAAATTTAGACACAAATTATAATATTGTATGTTAGATGCAGTTGCAAAATATATAAAACCATTCGAAATCAAGGCTAAATTTATTTCCGTGTTGTTATTAGGCGCGAATATGATTAACGTCTTCAACAACCAATGTTAGCAAGAAAGATACGACAGTGGACTTGAAATCCACTGAAAATTTTATTTTGTTCAAATCCAGAATGACAATTTTTTTTTCATGTATAGACCATAGAGGGCTCATAATAATCAAAAACACCGTTTTTTTACCATCAACCGATACCCAATTTTTCTGGAAATTTGGTATAAACCGAAATTAGTTATAATAAACTGTTACAATCTATGAAATAAAATTTTATTAATTACAATGAATTGTATCAAAAGCTCTAATGGACATACCGAGAGAAAATTTAGACACAAATTATAATATTGTATGTTAGATGCAGTTGCAAAATATATAAAACCATTCGATATCAAGGCTAAAGTTTATTTTCGTGTTGTTATTAGGCGCGAATATGATTAACGTCTTTAACAACCAATGTTAGCAAGAAAGATACGACAGTGGACTTGAAATCCACTGAAAATTTTATTTTGTTCAAATCCAGAATGACAATTTTTTTTTCATGTATAGACCATAGAGGGCTCATAATAATCGAAAACGCCGTTTTTTTTACCATCAACCGATACCCAATTTTTCTGGAAATTTGGTATAAACCGAAATTAGTTATAATCCACAGTTACGATCTATGAAATACAATTTTATTAATAACAATGAATTGTATCAAAAGCTCTAATGGACATACCGAGAGAAAATTTAGACACAAATTATAATATTGTATGTTAGATGCAGTTGCAAAATATATAAAACCATTCGAAATCAAGGCTAAATTTATTTCCGTGTTGTTAATGGGCGCGAATATGATTAACGTCTTCAACAACCAATGTTAGCAAGATAGATACGACAGTGGACTTGAAATCCACTGAAAATTTTATTTTGTTCAAATCCAGAATGACAATTTTTTTTTCATGTATAGACCATAGAGGGCTCATAATAATCAAAAACACCGTTTTTTTACCATCAACCGATACCCAATTTTTCTGGAAATTTGGTATAAACCGAAATTAGTTATAATCCACAGTTACGATCTATGAAATACAATTTTATTAATAACAATGAATTGTATCAAAAGCTCTAATGGACATACCGAGAGAAAATTTTGACACAAATTATAATATTGTATGTTAGATGCAGTTGCAAAATATATAAAACCATTCGAATTCAAGGCTAAATTTATTTTCGTGTTGTTAATGGGCGCGAATATGATTAACGTCTTCAACAACCAATGTTAGCAAGATAGATACGACAGTGGACTTGAAATCCACTGAAAATTTTATTTTGTTCATATCCAGAATGACAATTTTTTTTCATGTATAGACCATAGAGGGCTTATAATAATCAAAAACGCCGTCTTTTTTACCATCAACCGACACCCAATTTTTCTGGAAATTTTGAATATACCGAAATTAGTTATAATCCACTGTTACGATCTATGAAATACAATTTTATTAATTACAATGAATTGTATCAAAAGCTCTAATGGACATACCGAGAGAAAATTTAGACACAAATTATAATATTGTATGTTAGATGCAGTTGCAAAATATATAAAACCATTCGAAATCAAGGCTAAAGTTTATTTTCGTGTTGTTATAGGGCGCGAATATGATTAACGTCTTCAACAACCAATGTTAGCAAGATAGATACGACAGTGGACTTGAAATCCACTGAAAATTTTATTTTGTTCAAATCCAGAATGACAATTTTTTTTTCATGTATAGACCATAGAGGGCTCATAATAATCAAAAACACCGTTTTTTTACCATCAACCGATACCCAATTTTTCTGGAAATTTGGTATAAACCGAAATTAGTTATAATCCACAGTTACGATCTATGAAATACAATTTTATTAATAACAATGAATTGTATCAAAAGCTCTAATGGACATACCGAGAGAAAATTTAGACACAAATTATAATATTGTATGTTAGATGCAGTTGCAAAATATATAAAACCATTCGAAATCAAGGCTAAAGTTTATTTCCGTGTTGTTAATGGGCGCGAATATGATTAACGTCTTCAACAACCAATGTTAACAAGATAGATACAACAGTGGACTTGAAATCCACTGAAAATTTTATTTTGTTCAAATCCAGAATGACAATTTTTTTTTCATGTATAGACTATAGAGGGCTCATAATAATCAAAAACACCATTTTTTTACCATCAACCGATACCCAATTTTTCTGGAAATTTGGTATAAACCTAAATTAGTTATAATCCACAGTTACGATCTATGAAATACAATTTTATTAATAACAATGAATTGTATCAAAAGCTCTAATGGACATACGGAGAGAAAATTTAGACACAAATTATAATATTGTATGTTAGATGCAGTTGCAAAATATATAAAACCATTCGAAATCAAGGCTAAATTTATTTCCGTGTTGTTAATGGGCGCGAATATGATTAACGTCTTCAACAACCAATGTTAGCAAGATAGATACGACAGTGGACTTGAAATCCACTGAAAATTTTATTTTGTTCAAATCCAGAATGACAATTTTTTTTTCATGTATAGACCATAGAGGGCTCATAATAATCAAAAACACCGTTTTTTTACCATCAACCGATACCCAATTTTTCTGGAAATTTGGTATAAACCGAAATTAGTTATAATCCACAGTTACGATCTATGAAATACAATTTTATTAATAACAATGAATTGTATCAAAAGCTCTAATGGACATACCGAGAGAAAATTTAGACACAAATTATAATATTGTATGTTAGATGCAGTTGCAAAATATATAAAACCATTCGATATCAAGGCTAAAGTTTATTTTCGTGTTGTTATTAGGCGCGAATATGATTAACGTCTTCAACAACCAATGATAGCAAGAAAGATACGACAGTGGACTTGAAATCCACTGAAAATTTTATTTTGTTCAAATCCAGAATGACAATTTTTTTTTCATGTATAGACCATAGAGGGCTCATAATAATCAAAAACACCGTTTTTTTACCATCAACCGATACCCAATTTTTCTGGAAATTTGGTATAAACCGAAATTAGTTATAATCCACATGTTACGATCTATGAAATACAATTTTATTAATACAATGAATTGTATCAAAAGCTCTAATGGACATACCGAGAGAAAATTTAGACACAAATTATAATATTGTATGTTAGATGCAGTTGCAAAATATATAAAACCATTCGAAATCAAGGCTAAATTTATTTCCGTGTTGTTAATTAGGCGCGAATATGATTAATGTCTTCAACAACCAATGTTAGCAAGAAAGATACGACAGTGGACTTGAAATCCACTGAAAATTTTATTTTGTTCAAATCCAGAATGACAATTTTTTTTTCACGTATAGACCATAGAGGGCTCATAATAATCAAAAACACCGTTTTTTTACCATCAACCGATACCCAATTTTTCTGGAAATTTGGTATAAACCGAAATTAGTTATAATCCACAGTTACGATCTATGAAATACAATTTTATTAATAACAATGAATTGTATCAAAAGCTCTAATGGACATACCGAGAGAAAATTTAGACACAAATTATAATATTGTATGTTAGATGCAGTTGCAAAATATATAAAACCATTCGATATCAAGGCTAAAGTTTATTTTCGTGTTGTTATTAGGCGCGAATATGATTAACGTCTTCAACAACCAATGTTAGCAAGAAAGATACGACAGTGGACTTGAAATCCACTGAAAATTTTATTTTGTTCAAATCCAGAATGACAATTTTTTTTTCATGTATAGACCATAGAGGGCTCATAATAATCAAAAACACCGTTTTTTTACCATCAACCGATACCCAATTTTTCTGGAAATTTGGTATAAACCGAAATTAGTTATAATCCACAGTTACGATCTATGAAATACAATTTTATTAATAACAATGAATTGTATCAAAAGCTCTAATGGACATACCGAGAGAAAATTTAGACACAAATTATAATATTGTATGTTAGATGCAGTTGCAAAATATATAAAACCATTCGAAATCAAGGCTAAAGTTTATTTCCGTGTTGTTAATAGGGCGCGAATATGATTAACGTCTTCAACAACCAATGTTAGCAAGATAGATACGACAGTGGACTTGAAATCCACTGAAAATTTTATTTTGTTCAAATCCAGAATGACAATTTTTTTTTCATGTATAGACCATAGAGGGCTCATAATAATCAAAAACACCGTTTTTTTACCATCAACCGATACCCAATTTTTCTGGAAATTTGGTATAAACCGAAATTAGTTATAATCCACAGTTACGATCTATGAAATACAATTTTATTAATAACAATGAATTGTATCAAAAGCTCTAATGGACATACCGAGAGAAAATTTAGACACAAATTATAATATTGTATGTTAGATGCAGTTGCAAAATATATAAAACCATTCGAAATCAAGGCTAAATTTATTTCCGTGTTGTTAATGGGCGCGAATATGATTAACGTCTTCAACAACCAATGTTAGCAAGATAGATACGACAGTGGACTTGAAATCCACTGAAAATTTTATTTTGTTCAAATCCAGAATGACAATTTTTTTTTCATGTATAGACCATAGAGGGCTCATAATAATCAAAAACACCGTTTTTTTACCATCAACCGATACCCAATTTTTCTGGAAATTTGGTATAAACCGAAATTAGTTATAATACACTGTTACGATCTATGAAATACAATTTTATTAATACAATGAATTGTATCAAAAGCTCTAATGGACATACCGAGAGAAAATTTAGACACAAATTATAATATTGTATGTTAGATGCAGTTGCAAAATATATAAAACCATTCGAAATCAAGGCTAAATTTATTTCCGTGTTGTTAATGGGCGCGAATATGATTAACGTCTTCAACAACCAATGTTAGCAAGATAGATACGACAGTGGACTTGAAATCCACTGAAAATTTTATTTTGTTCAAATCCAGAATGACAATTTTTTTTTCATGTATAGACCATAGAGGGCTCATAATAATCAAAAACACCGTTTTTTTACCATCAACCGATACCCAATTTTTCTGGAAATTTGGTATAAACCGAAATTAGTTATAATCCACAGTTACGATCTATGAAATACAATTTTATTAATAACAATGAATTGTATCAAAAGCTCTAATGGACATACCGAGAGAAAATTTAGACACAAATTATAATATTGTATGTTAGATGCAGTTGCAAAATATATAAAACCATTCGAAATCAAGGCTAAATTTATTTCCGTGTTGTTAATGGGCGCGAATATGATTAACGTCTTCAACAACCAATGTTAGCAAGATAGATACGACAGTGGACTTGAAATCCACTGAAAATTTTATTTTGTTCAAATCCAGAATGACAATTTTTTTTTCATGTATAGACCATAGAGGGCTCATAATAATCAAAAACACCGTTTTTTTACCATCAACCGATACCCAATTTTTCTGGAAATTTGGTATAAACCGAAATTAGTTATAATCCACAGTTACGATCTATGAAATACAATTTTATTAATAACAATGAATTGTATCAAAAGCTCTAATGGACATACCGAGAGAAAATTTAGACACAAATTATAATATTGTATGTTAGATGCAGTTGCAAAATATATAAAACCATTCGAAATCAAGGCTAAAGTTTATTTCCGTGTTGTTAATGGGCGCGAATATGATTAACGTCTTCAACAACCAATGTTAGCAAGATAGATACGACAGTGGACTTGAAATCCACTGAAAATTTTATTTTGTTCAAATCCAGAATGACAATTTTTTTTTCATGTATAGACCATAGAGGGCTCATAATAATCAAAAACACCGTTTTTTTACCATCAACCGATACCCAATTTTTCTGGAAATTTGGTATAAACCGAAATTAGTTATAATCCACTGTTACAATCTATGAAATAAAATTTTATTAATTACAATGAATTGTATCAAAAGCTCTAATGGACATACCGAGAGAAAATTTAGACACAAATTATAATATTGTATGTTAGATGCAGTTGCAAAATATATAAAACCATTCGAAATCAAGGCTAAAGTTTATTTCGTGTTGTTATAGGCGCGAATATGATTAACGTCTTCAACAACCAATGTTAGCAAGATAGATACGACAGTGGACTTGAAATCCACTGAAAATTTTATTTTGTTCAAATCCAGAATGACAATTTTTTTTTCATGTATAGACCATAGAGGGCTCATAATAATCAAAAACACCGTTTTTTTACCATCAACCGATACCCAATTTTTCTGGAAATTTGGTATAAACCGAAATTAGTTATAATCCACATGTTACGATCTATGAAATACAATTTTATTAATTACAATGAATTGTATCAAAAGCTCTAATGGACATACCGAGAGAAAATTTAGACACAAATTATAATATTGTATGTTAGATGCAGTTGCAAAATATATAAAACCATTCGAAATCAAGGCTAAATTTATTTCCGTGTTGTTAATGGGCGCGAATATGATTAACGTCTTCAACAACCAATGTTAGCAAGATAGATACGACAGTGGACTTGAAATCCACTGAAAATTTTATTTTGTTCAAATCCAGAATGACAATTTTTTTTTCATGTATAGACCATAGAGGGCTCATAATAATCAAAAACACCGTTTTTTTACCATCAACCGATACCCAATTTTTCTGGAAATTTGGTATAAACCGAAATTAGTTATAATCCACAGTTACGATCTATGAAATACAATTTTATTAATAACAATGAATTGTATCAAAAGCTCTAATGGACATACCGAGAGAAAATTTAGACACAAATTATAATATTGTATGTTAGATGCAGTTGCAAAATATATAAAACCATTCGAAATCAAGGCTAAATTTATTTCCGTGTTGTTAATGGGCGCGAATATGATTAACGTCTTCAACAACCAATGTTAGCAAGATAGATACGACAGTGGACTTGAAATCCACTGAAAATTTTATTTTGTTCAAATCCAGAATGACAATTTTTTTTTCATGTATAGACCATAGAGGGCTCATAATAATCAAAAACACCGTTTTTTTACCATCAACCGATACCCAATTTTTCTGGAAATTTGGTATAAACCGAAATTAGTTATAATACACTGTTACAATCTATGAAATAAAATTTTATTAATTACAATGAATTGTATCAAAAGCTCTAATGGACATACCGAGAGAAAATTTAGACACAAATTATAATATTGTATGTTAGATGCAGTTGCAAAATATATAAAACCATTCGATATCAAGGCTAAAGTTTATTTCGTGTTGTTATTAGGCGCGAATATGATTAACGTCTTCAACAACCAATGTTAGCAAGATAGATACGACAGTGGACTTGAAATCCACTGAAAATTTTATTTTGTTCAAATCCAGAATGACAATTTTTTTTTCATGTATAGACCATAGAGGGCTCATAATAATCAAAAACACCGTTTTTTTACCATCAACCGATACCCAATTTTTCTGGAAATTTGGTATAAACCGAAATTAGTTATAATCCACATGTTACGATCTATGAAATACAATTTTATTAATAACAATGAATTGTATCAAAAGCTCTAATGGACATACCGAGAGAAAATTTAGACACAAATTATAATATTGTATGTTAGATGCAGTTGCAAAATATATAAAACCATTCGAAATCAAGGCTAAATTTATTTCCGTGTTGTTAATGGGCGCGAATATGATTAACGTCTTCAACAACCAATGTTAGCAAGATAGATACGACAGTGGACTTGAAATCCACTGAAAATTTTATTTTGTTCAAATCCAGAATGACAATTTTTTTTTCATGTATAGACCATAGAGGGCTCATAATAATCAAAAACACCGTTTTTTTACCATCAACCGATACCCAATTTTTCTGGAAATTTGGTATAAACCGAAATTAGTTATAATCCACATGTACGATCTATGAAATACAATTTTATTAATAACAATGAATTGTATCAAAAGCTCTAATGGACATACCGAGAGAAAATTTAGACACAAATTATAATATTGTATGTTAGATGCAGTTGCCAAATATATAAAACCATTCGAAATCAAGGCTAAATTTATTTCCGTGTTGTTAATGGGCGCGAATATGATTAACGTCTTCAACAACCAATGTTAGCAAGATAGATACGACAGTGGACTTGAAATCCACTGAAAATTTTATTTTGTTCAAATCCAGAATGACAATTTTTTTTTCATGTATAGACCATAGAGGGCTCATAATAATCAAAAACACCGTTTTTTTACCATCAACCGATACCCAATTTTTCTGGAAATTTGGTATAAACCGAAATTAGTTATAATCCACTGTTACAATCTATGAAATACAATTTTATTAATTACAATGAATTGTATCAAAAGCTCTAATGGACATACCGAGAGAAAATTTAGACACAAATTATAATATTGTATGTTAGATGCAGTTGCAAAATATATAAAACCATTCGAAATCAAGGCTAAAGTTTATTTCCGTGTTGTTAATAGGCGCGAATATGATTAACGTCTTCAACAACCAATGTTAGCAAGAATAGATACGACAGTGGACTTGAAATCCACTGAAAATTTTATTTTGTTCAAATCCAGAATGACAATTTTTTTTTCATGTATAGACCATAGAGGGCTCATAATAATCAAAAACACCGTTTTTTTACCATCAACCGATACCCAATTTTTCTGGAAATTTGGTATAAACCGAAATTAGTTATAATCCACAGTTACGATCTATGAAATACAATTTTATTAATTACAATGAATTGTATCAAAAGCTCTAATGGACATACCGAGAGAAAATTTAGACACAAATTATAATATTGTATGTTAGATGCAGTTGCAAAATATATAAAACCATTCGAAATCAAGGCTAAAGTTTATTTTCGTGTTGTTATTAGGCGCGAATATGATTAACGTCTTCAACAACCAATGTTAGCAAGAATAGATACGACAGTGGACTTGAAATCCACTGAAAATTTTATTTTGTTCAAATCCAGAATGACAATTTTTTTTCATGTATAGACCATAGAGGGCTCATAATAATCAAAACACCGTTTTTTTACCATCAACCGATACCCAATTTTTCTGGAAATTTGGTATAACCGAAATTAGTTATAATCCACAGTTACGATCTATGAAATACAATTTTATTAATAACAATGAATTGTATCAAAAGCTCTAATG
>JACCIC010000459.1:0-21223 GCA_018907035.1 Sycobia sp. Sy_11
TGAAGCATTCATGACCATCGTAATCAATCGGAGTTATTGAGGTAGCAGTCGTATATATATATATATATATATATATATATATATATATATATATATATATATATATATATATATATACATATAATAGTCCTGGAAACCACAATTCCCATAAGGGAATGTATTAGCGTGCATTTCAATATGTATATGTATATAGTGTACGAGCCGGACATCAGCCAGATTCAGGCCTGCGCGAGACGTCCAAGCGCGAGAGATACTCTTCTCTCTTCTCTCTCTCTCTCTCTCTCCCTTCCCGTTTTCTCCTCTATCGTCCGCCCGCGATCTCGCATCTTTACTTCTCTCTCTCTCGCGCTATCTCTCTCTCTCTCTCTCTCTTAACTCTCTCGTCTCGCCTTATTTTTCGCCTCCCTCCCTTTCTCTTTCTCTCCCGCTCTTTCGCATTCTCGCGGCGAAGGAACAAGGAGGAAAAGGAGCTTGACGAGTGCGCGCGCAGTATACGCGAACGACGGAACAATGGGGGACCCCGGGACAAACTTGCGTCGGCTCGCAGGTGCGCTCGCGGTAGCCGACCTCCTCCTCTTCCCTCGCAACCACGTCCCACCTTCCTCCCCACCCCCCCTCCCCCCGCCGCGATACTCGTATACATACGTTATACTCGCGGCCTTATCTCCACCGACGAAACTTCTCTCGCTCTCGAGGAACTAGAAACCCTTCTCCCCCACCCCCCTTGCCCCCTTCCTCGCCCGCCCGCCCGGCTTCGAACGATCCTAACAAGGTCTGGCTACCACCCGATTTGCTTATCTGTGTGTGCGGGAGGGAAGGAGAGAGAGAGAGAGAGAGAGAGAGAGAGAGAGAGATCTGCTCTCGAGTCTGCGCCTCGCCACGTTAATTTGCCAGGCGGGCGCTGCTGTTATTTCTGCGTCGGCTGTGTGCTCACCCGCTCCCCCGACCGCCCATCTCTCCCGCGGCCATTAAGAATTTTTTGGCGCTTCACAGGGCAGATACAGAGGAAGGGTGGAATCGGCGCTCGGGCCACTTACAGAAATTTACGTAATGGAAGATGAAAATCGGAGGCGAGCTTGACCTCCCGCGACCCCGCTTTCGAGATAGGGCCCCCAGCCCCCCCTGTGCCCATCTAACAGTTATACAGGCCATTGTGTTTCGCTAAACTTTTGAAGGAGGTCCTCCCGGGTAATGGCTACTAAAATGCCCTCACGATTCCTGCTTTATGGGTTCGATCTTCGATCGCGCATGTATATATATATATATATATATATATATATATATATATATATATATACACATACATACTTAGTAGTTATGGGTACATGAAAAAGGGTTAAAGATTAGATGGACGATTGCGATGCGATTATTTCTAAAAATGAAGGTAGAAATGAGAAAATAACCATAATACTATACGATTTCAGCTGTAATTACATGTAAGTATAACAACTGGCTTGCAAAAGCATAAAGGCAACATTAAACTTATATTTAAAAAAAATATATATATATATATATATTAGACTCAAAATAAATACGTAATTTTTTAAAATCAATTTAATTTAATAATACAAGCTTATTAATCTAAACAATGAGGTTCAAGATGGATGTATTGACTAATGCCACATCCGAATAGTCACCCATAATCTAAAGAGAAGCGAAATTAATTTTAATTGCGCAAACGAAACTATAACTATATGGAATATAAGATCTCATATTTCCTCCTTCATTCGAATGATCCTAAATTCACATTTCATTCCAAATTCACATTCAATCCTAAATTCACATTTTAGGTATTACGCATTCAACAAAAAAAAAAAAAGCTGCGTACTTTCTTATAAAAATTCATTTAATTCTTACGTCTCGAGTCGAATATTTCTGCTTATGAATAAAGTATATTATTATTGCGCATCCCCGAGAAAACCCGCACATAGAGACTCGAAATATATTCGAGTCAAGTTTAATCAATTCCTGTTTTACCACTTAGGCGATCTGAAGAAGAAAAAAGGAACAATGAAACGAAAAGGAATAAAGAGAAAAAGAAAAAAAAAATAACTTTTTATTTATAGGAGCCACCAGGATCGAGGCATTGAGGCCTCGGGGATGGATTCACAGTGGGATCCGTCACCGAAATTTCGCGCATTATTACGGCTCAGAAAAAGTGCCACGCGGGAGGAGACCCGCCTCGTTCGCCGGTGTACCTGCGTATATATATATATATATATATATATATATATATATATATATATATATATATATCGATATATATGTATATATAAGTCCTGAAATCGGAGAGCGTCATCCGTGGAATGCATAATCAAGATTCGGGCGGGGGTGGCACGCAAGTTTTCGAGCGAGCGCGTAGCGCGACGTACACACAGAAATGCAGCGAGCGCGCGCGCTTACACGGGAGGCGTACACATACGTGTACGCGGGCGGGCGCGATCGCCTGTTTTGTCCCGTGTAGAGCAGCGGCGGCGGCGGCCCCTCGATGATTTTAAATTACGGCCGGTATCGCGGCCGATCAGTGCCGGGACACGCGCGTAGTGGGACGGCAGCGACGTCGGGTACCTGCCCGACGACGAAAAGAAACTCTCGGGTGCGCGCGGCGCTCTTTTTCAAGAGAGCGAGATTCGAGGACGGTGGGGGGGGGAGCGGTGGAGGAAGGGGGGGAGGGAAGGAGAGAAGAAAGGGAGAAAGAGAGCAGCTATGTAGGATGTGCGCAGCCTTCTTTTAAGCACCGAGATATATATATATATATATATATATATATATATATATATATAATATATATATATATATATATATATATATATATACACATACAAACATTCATACATGCATACATACACGAGCGTCAGGCTATAACACAAGAGAGAGAGAGAGAGAGAGAGAGAGAGGAAGGGTGCTCCGCGGCCGCGCTTTCTCTAGGACGGCGCTCTTTTTGTACTTGTCCTTTCAGATTAGCTCGAGCGCCTGACGGCAGATCGAGGGGCCCGATGTACGTTGTGACTTATTTTATGCAATGCCACGTTCACGTGCCGGTGCCAGGCGTGACTTTTTTCAGCGAAATCGCTGATCGCGAATCAAGGTTAACCATATTTTTTTTTGTTCGAATAGGCGAGAGAGAAAATTTTCAGGTTATTGTTTATTATATATATATTGAAGGTTCATAAGAGACTTGAAAGTTTCATGTCGATATAAATCTGAGACTGTTCGTTTACGAGCTGATTTTTGAAAATTTCACGAATATATATAATACATAGAATTCGAATTATTGTTTACCGTTATATTGCGAAAATTTTGGAGCGAAAGCGACGGAAAAATCTTTAGGTAACACGTTCCTCATACATGATTGTATGAAGACTATATGATGGATAGAAATATTAATTAACTTACTACACAACATTCGTCAAAGTACAATGTTCAACAGATTCCTGAGTTTTAATTTAAATCTACTAGAAATTGATGGCCGAGCATTGTGAAAAAATGTTCCAATAAAAAATAAGTTAAATACAAAATCTGCCTTTTTTATTTGTTTGGTTTTCCAGTATAGCTGCACCGCATTAATCAGAAAATTTACAGATGCATCTGCCCAAGGTATTTCCAGTTTTCCTATAAAGCACATACGGAATTATTTTGTCGAACTAATATATAAATGTGTATACAGTGAGAGAAATATTTGAACAAAATTTACTAAACTAATCTAAAATCTATTAAAAAGTAACATATGTATAGTAAATTTTCACATAATTCAATGACGTCTTCTTATTAGAGGTCAGTGTACTAATTTTTCATGAAACACTTCTTTCCATGCATAAAGTACCTTAACCTAATAATATATAATAAATTTTGAATTTCGGCAATTGTTGCAGACGTTATAAAACCAGCAGCGCCCCAACGCAACAATGCATTTTGAAGCAACCGGACAAGAAAAGAGGCCATTGAACACACACACACACACACAAATATATATATATATATCGAATTAAATTAATCCGCGGAGAATTAAAAAGCCCTTGCATCAGATATTTCACAGAAACGTACATTCTCGATTGCCCGAAGAGAGGCAAGGAAATAAAAAGAAGTATATGGATAACGAACGAACAAAAGTAACTTTTTAACGAAGGAAATCCGAGACGATAGTCCAGGAGGCGCGAAACAGGTTTGGAATCACGGAAAAGAAAAGTCTTTTACAGATGAAATCGTACGTCCCTGGCCTCGTGCGCACAACTCTCTCTCTCTCTCTCTCTCTCTCTCTCTCTCTCTCTCTCTCTCTCTCTCTCTCTCATCTATCTATCTATCTTTCTCTCGGGAACCAAGACAGAACGAAACAGAGATACAGAAAGAGTGAATGAGAGAGAGAGAGAGAGAGAGAGAGAGAGAGAGCGAGAGAGATATCTTATATTATATATATATATAATATACTATATAGCTTGACCGTGGTGGTGGGGAGGCGGGGAGTGTAGCAAAGAAAGAAGGCAAGAGGAGGCGAACGAGTTAGGTATGTTGTTTAAATAAGAGCAATGCAAAGCTGCCCCAAGGGCGCAAGTTGTTGCGGGCGGGCAGCACGCGCGCACCGCGTATATACCGCCAAGAAACCGAAAGAGCAAGAGTGAGAGAGAGAGAGAGAGAGAGAGAGAGAGAGAGAGAGAGAGAGAGAGAGAGAGAGGAAGAAAGAGAGACGGGAGGGAGATGCGCGAGCGACGACGACGCGAACCCGGAGGAACCAGTGGAACAAGTGGAACGGTCGTTTCGGCGCCGAGCTGCCGTTGCCCCCATCTCGTCCTCCTCCTCCTCCTCCTCCTCCTCCTCCTCCTCCTCGTCCTCCCGCGCCGCCGCGCCGGCTCCCCCTGTCCTTCTCTCTTCTTTTAATATCAATAGAGCGCCGGAGCGGAGGATTTTTCGCGCGCGAAGCCGCGACGGCGCGCGCCGCGCGGATTTTGCGCAATGACAAATGACGGGCCCGAGCTCGCCTCGTTCGAAATAGCCCCGTATACGCAACAAATGACAAACGTTGCTTATCGTGAAACGCGTGCGTATGTATACGATGCTCTTTTCCTTCCTTTTTATTAATACCAAATGTCCGACCGAGTGTCTTTAATCAATTTTCGATCAAGTGGGCTCGTTTCTTTCGTAAGTCGTAGGCTCTGCTCTGATCATCCGGCCCGCAACAATGGACCGGTCAGTCAGAATAAAGCGACTTTATCGACGATTAATTTGGAAGTATATATGAAATCTACTCCGCTATACGTCGAACGCCGAGAAACACGACTGTATCCAAACGTTATTCTCAGTTCAAGTCCATGGACAATTTGGTAGGAGATGTAGTTCTTGTTTCAGTTTACCGCTTATAAAGAAGTCTCTGACAAACGTCAATGTCGCTGTTAGCGCATTCATAATCGTCAATTTTGAAATGTATCGCAGCTAGTTTCATTTGGTAATCATTAATATGAATACTAGTCGGAAAATAATTTTCAAATATATATTTCATTACTAACAAGTATGGGACTTTTTCATATTTGTGATTGCAGAACGTTTATTAGCTTCGCACTGGATATAAAGTTGTTCGAGGTTACTTAAAATTTTAATCAACGTCGTAATAAATTGCCTACTCGTATCGTTGATAGATGCAAAGTACTCAATTTACTATCACTTACAAGGTATTTGCCAGGTGTGTGATTCTCGTACAAGAAACTATAAAGAGAATTTGCTCGAGTTTGCTTCGAATGATACGGACGCATTTCTTTGATCTCTTTTTTTTTCCTCTACGCGAAAGCTTTCAAGCCCGTGGGAAAAATCTCGCTCTCTCGAAGCCGAGAATATTTGACGGAAATACAGGTGGAGTTATAACGTGGTGGTGATATAACATGGTTTCGTAACCAACGTTTTACCAATGCCCATCTCGAAAATCCTCGTCGGCAGGGCTCTGGCGATGCCGCGGTTGTAAGCTGCAACAACGGTGACGCGACAGGCGAGTGACAAATGCAAACAGATAATACGTATGTTTTTGATAAATTTAACAGATCTTATCACTTCGGATGCAATTTGGATTTATATTATCCGCCTTGAGGGCCCGTACTGTGGTCTATTGTAAAGCGAGCCAATTCGCTCGCGACCGCCACTTCGGTTAAGGATCGTTAACGTTCGAGCGCTATTAGTCGTCCGCTCCAAGATTCGAATTCCGAATGCGCGATTCCTCGACGCGGAACGATCCCCCACCCCGAGTTTTTTGTACACCCACACACACACACACACACACACACACACCAACGATTTAATCGGGTTCTTCGCGCGCTGGCGACTTATATCGCCGCCAAACGCGTAACGAGCTCAAAGCCATACTTGGTCTCTTGGTGCTGTGTGCCTCCCTCCGGTTTCTACCAGCCTGCGTCTCTACCCCGCCCCCAGTCCACCCTCAGCTGCATAAATCAAAGCCGATCTTTCGTACGCCGGCAGGGGCGCGAGAGCCGTGCGCGCGCGCGCGAATTTCCGTTCTCCCCGCCCCCCCCCCTGCCCCGCCAATGCGGAAAGTTGGAAGCGAGGCGCGGGACTTATCCGCGCTACGCATCCTCTCTGCGCCTTTTCCGCCTTCCGATATACATACATGCGTACATACATACATACATACATATATATATATATATATATATATATATATATATATATATATATATATGTATGTATATATACTGATCGGCTTTAAATCTCCGCGGACCTCTACGCGCTCCGCAGCTATATAAAGGACCCTTTGTTGACACCGCCGCGCCGCCGAAGTCGCGCACCCTCGCGCTCGGCTATCCTCGCGGCGTCACATAATACGTCGACGGGGCAGTTTTACCGATCCGATCCACCCCCTCTCGCCTCGACAATCGTAGATATACACGTGTGTGTACATACATATGTATATATGTATATATATATATATATATATATATATATATATACATACACAGATACATATGTGATAACTGGAAGAGAGCTGGAACAGGCGCGCTAGTCGGCTTTTCCTCTATAATAGTTTGCCAGACCATTGTCTCATGCTCTTCTTATTACATATAGATATATATATACAGGTATGTGTAACCTAAGCTCGTCTCGTTAAAACGCAGTTCGTGGCGCGTCCAAGACAGTACTTGTATTATGAAAGAGACTGAGTGGGAAAAGGAGGGACGATATAAGAGAAAAGGGATGGTGAAGTGTCTATATACAGTGAGGGTATTCTTATAATTCTATATACAGCGCGAAATTCACTTTTTGCCTTCGAGGCTGTGACGATTGGATTGTGCAATATATATACATATATATATATATATATATATATATATATATATATATATATATAAATATATAGTTTTGTTATATATTATATATTGTGCGGCCTGGAAATATACGTTTCGAGCATTGTTTATATTCAACTCTTTGTGGGCTCATAAAATAATTGCGTCTGGAGCTTATGGGTGTCTCTCCCGCGTGTTCGAGCGAGTAATAATAATGCCTTGGAGCTAACTTGAAGGGGGGGGGGAGGGACGAATGGAAGAAAGTTTAGCCTAGTCCCCCTCTCCCTCTGCCCCTGGATATTGCGATGAAATATTTTTTATCGACGATCGAGAAGAGAGCTTGGGAAAAGGTTAGACCTCCTCGATCTTTGGGAAATTCGTTCGATTATCGTTGTATACAAATATACAAAACAATTTGTGATTATTTATTGGACTCGATGCGCCTTTTATTATCGTTAAAGAGGATATGATAAAACCGGAGCAATAAAATTGTTATCGGTAGTACGCCTATAAAACGAAAACTTGAGTATACGTTGTTTTAATTAAGAGACTCTTTTGAGTTTTAATGCGTTCACTTATATTATCTCGCGATACTATCTTTAGCTAAAGAACATTGTAAGATATTTCCAAAGTACAATCATTTATAAACTTTATTCGCTTTTTGTTTTTTTTTTTAAAAAAAAAAACTTTTTACCTTCTTCATTTTTTGGGCGCACCTTATAATTACCCCCCTAAAATTGGCGGTTTTAGTGCGCGCAAGTCTATAATATCTGTATAAACACAATTAACATTATATACCTCGATAAATTTGATCGCCTATTTAATAGAGTTTAATCGGTCCACTTAACGGAATCCCGCTCTTATCGTCGTAATAAACACTACATCGGAAACCTTCGAAAAATCATCGAGGTTGCGCGTATAATTGCCGACGGAGATCCGACCCGTTTCAAAAAAAAAAAAAAAAAAAAAACAAAAAAAAAAAAAAAAAATCATTATCATCGTTATACATACTAGGGGGGGGGGCAATAAACAAGATCGAATCTCGTACAGAAAATTTCCGAATCCGAGGCCCGATTCGCGGCCTCGCGATGCTCTCCCGAAGGGATAGAGAGAAAAAATGATCGTATTCCTTCCCCGCTCAGTCGTCCCGTTGTGCACCGATATCGCGGAGGCGTCAAGAAAGAGGAGGGGGAGGCGAGGGTGCCGTCGCCTCCCTGCGTATCGTTCGGAGCTAATAATGGCAACGCGGCTACAAATTGGCCGATCGCTCCGCCAAGATTGCGCTGGGTCTTCCTATAATGTATATATATATATATATATATATATATATATATATATATATATATATATATTCATGTATATACGCATATATATACCTATGCGCATACGGTAGCGCGTGTATAGAGAAAGAAAGCCAGGGAGTACGCACCTTCCGCGGAACTCGGAGCCAGTTCTCCTTTTTTCTAACATCCATACAAACACATGCACTCTCTCTCTCTCTCTCTCTCGCTCTCTCTCTATCTCTCTCTCTCTCCTCTCCCTCCTCTCCCTCTCTCTCTCTCGTATACGTACAGCCGCGGCCGCATCGGCACGATGGACGCCTCGGCTCCGGTATTAAATCATACTATCAAGCCAACCGATCCTCCCGTCGAAGCCCTATCTAACTCTCTCTCATCTCTCTCTCTTTCTTTCTCTCTCTCTCTCTTCTCTCCTCTCTCTCTCTTTGCAATCTAAGGCACCATATATAGGGCGCATGCGTGCACACATGATATGAAAGGCCTCGCCTACTTTTTTCAGGCCTCGTTTACTCTTTTTCAAAATGAATCTACTCGGAAAACTATAATAATTATACAAGGCCAATTTAATTACTCATTGCTGAAAAGCTCATCAGTTTCACAGATTTATTAATAAGACACTGTTTACAGGATGATGCTCGATGTTTGTCGAAATATCGCTGCTGTGGTATATGTAGATGCTGCACGATTTCCCGGACCCATCATTGAGTAAGCAACCTTTCGTAACAGTCATATTTGGCCAACATTATTATATATTTATAGATATATATATATATATAATATATAAATATATATATATACATACATTTATCAAAAATTAATTTTGTTCCTCATTAATAGCGAATGAATAGTCAGGTGTTGAAAATTACACATTTATATTATTTTAAGGGGGTGGAGGCGTGAAACTGCTATGATTCAGAGCGCGACCCAGGAATGCTAGAATTCTAGACATAATTATATATAGCAGGATCACCGATCGAACTATAACATATCGTCCGTGTCTAGGGCCGAAGATTTTTTACATACCAAGGCCCAAGGCCCCAGCGCTCGTCATCCGGGGCCGGTGCTCGGTGCCCGACCGCAGCGGCGGCAACCGCGCGCGGGTCCGTCCTCGTAAGTACGCGTGGATTTACGAGCGCTCTTCGCTCTAAAAGAAAAAATTACACGTATCCCTCCTCCCTCCCCCCCCCCGCCTCAGCATACGCTCGCGTTAATCTTGCGCTGGGTCCCCCCACCCCTCCCACCCGGCACCTCCACGATGTGGGCGTGCGCGCGGCCATTAAGCGCAATTTCGGGCGCAGGGGCAAGGCCCCACCTTGCCCGCATCGTTAGCGGTCGGGAGATCTGAATTGTGGGCTGCCGCGCTGCGCCGCGCCGCTCTCTCTCGCGCCCCCGATGCTTCCCCGAAAATAAAAACCGAGCGCGCGTGCTCCAAAGATGTATATATATATATATATATATATATATATATATATATATATATAGAAAGAGAGAGAGAGAGAGAGTGAGAGAGGAAGTGTGCATGTGTGTGTGTGTGTGTGATGGGTCCGCGGTTGAGGCGAAAGAATGAAAGAGGAGCGAAAAGGGTTGGGAACAGGGGGGAGAGCCTCTGGCGATGCGCGCAGGTGTGATGGACACGCGTGGTTTTTTCCTATATATATATATATATATATATATATATATATATATATATACGGCATTCGGGGAGATGGGGCGCGTGAAATTTATGCGAGGAGCGGAGTCTGGATGCTCGAACCGCGCGCCCGCGCGTTAAGAATTGCGGACGGACGAGCAATATAATGGAGTGGGGAAGGGGGAACGGGGGATTATAGGTGTAAGCGGCCTCGTTAGCACCTTCTTTTTTCCCATATATACACTATACGCGCGGAAATTCGCGGCTCTCGCGGCTGACGAGCGCAGCCGATTATATATATATATATATATATATATATATATATATATATATATATATATATATATATATATATATATAGCTTTGTCCTCTGAGGATCGGAGGAATTGTGTCGCGCGCGATGTGGCTGTATATATATATATATATATATATATATATATATATATATATATATATATATATATTTATACGATGAGCTTTTTTGGAGAAAACGATTGGAAACGAGAGCTAGAGGCTCGCGAATTGAGTGAATTTGCACTTTCTTGGTATGTTATACCATATTGTTGGACATTCGCGAACGAACGAAAAATTGATTCAATATTAATTATATGAACCAACATATATTTTTCTCGGTCTTACAATCTTTATAATATATTATATTAACTAAAAGAACGACAGTGAGACAGTACTTGTTTATTATCACCCCCGATGAATTTAGTCCTAGAAGATGAACTGTAGCGTTTCGAAACGTCGGATATCAAAGAAGAATTCAAATTTTAAGTGGTGGGGGCAGTCGGATTATCCTTCACTAACATAGAATATTACTTATTTTTATTATATTTTTATTATTATTGTTATTTTTATTTTATTTTATTTATAATACTTGATAAAATTTTATTTTATTTTTTGTAATAAGTTCTAATTCAAATTCGTCAGGAGAGATGATAAACAAGGCAGTCTGACTGTCGTTATTTTAGCTAATATATTATCTTATAAAGACTGTAAGACCGTTAAAAATATTTATTAATTTAATTGAAAACAGTCGAGATAAATACAATTTTTAATTTTAAATACAAGGATTAAATAGTTGCATACACGAAAAGACATGCATATATCCATCAAAACTTATACATAAAAATATGAATTTTTACCTGAAAAATTCTATATCTGCTGATATATGTTAGTCCAACCTGTATTTCAATAATATAATTGATTTTATTCAATTTAATTTTTCGAGGGATAGTCGCATGAAAATCTGACCGTCCCCATAAAATAAGCACTCCTGTTTTTTTGATATACTAACGATATAGCAAGTCACAAAGTTCAATGATAATAATATTTTCACGGTTTTTTTTTTCGTTTACATGAGAATCGAACGAAAGAATGATTGGTTGGTTTAATTGGCTTGGATTGAAATGGATATCATTCGTCTCCCGGCATTTTGCTTGGAAAATCGATATTTTTTTAACAATTTAAATTGAGGAAAGGAACATAGGTGATTCCTTCGGATGGGTAAATTACTTGCCAAGACGATTGATCCATGATCATTCGTAGAAATATACAATATTTTTGTTCTACGTCTTTATAAATGGAAATTATAGCTTCTTTTCATAGAGCTGTATAAAAATATCGAAAATTCGAAGCGACGTCTATGTCTGGTTTAGGTCAAAATTACGACTATTGCCATTACAGTAGATAAGATAGTGAGATCGAGGCACGGTGGGGCTAAGGAGACACATCAAATTCGAATACAATTGTAATCAGCAATAGTTACATTTATCCTCTCAAATCGCTGACGATTATGTTCGGCGTATTACGACCTTCCCGATTGTATTGGTCCCGATCGTAATTGGTCTATCATACTTTTTACATAACGATGCAAACGAATTTTCCCACCGGTGCTCGCTGATTTCTCTTTCAAATGATCATAACAACCGAGATATACTTAGAATAAGGATGGATTTTTTACAATTGCGATAGATAGGATTTTGTACTTCTGGCTCTGTCCAGAGTAAAGTTAATAAAATTAATTAAATTACAACTTATAATCCACTTTGCCTTAAGCTGTTTCTAAATCCAAAACTCATCAAAAATCGATAATTTCAGCTTACATTACACAAGTCTAAAGTTATATTCTGTATATTATATATATATAATCATTAACTGTAATTCTATAAATTGTTTCAGCCCAATACAGTTTCATTTACAAAAAAAAGGCATAAACGCCCTCGCTACCTCCATTCGCAATCCCATTTACATATAGTTTAATATATGTATATGTATATATATATATATATATATATATATATATATATATATATATACCACGGGAAAGAAACAAAGTTTAACGATAAAACGCGCGACGGGAGGCCTTATAATATGCACCCCCTCCCCGCCCCGCACACTTCTGGAAAAGGCATATAAGCGCGCCTAACTTGTAAGCTTCCCCCCTCCCCTACCCTCGCCATGACACAATGAGATAAATATTCCCGAGGAAACGGGGCGTCCGACGCAAATTAAAGCTAATTCCTTGAATTATCGGGATGCCCGTTTACGTACGTATGCCCGCCGTTAAATTCCGAGCGTCCGCGGGGCGGGCACCGTTGAAAAATCGAGGGAAGAGCCGGTTGGCGAACCGTAGCGCCGCGCAGCTCATTAGAGCCGGCTTAAAAAGCTCGGCGGGGGCGGGGTGTACGGGGGGAGGGGGCGAGGGGGTGTCGAGAAGAGATTTTCCAGCGTAAGGAAGAGCGCGCGCCGTAAGCGATCCCTAAACAATGTTCCTCGGCTCAATAAAAGTCGCAGAACGCTCGTGCCACCGGTGGGGGCCCCTTATCATCAATAAATCGAGAACGGCTCATTGGAGCGAGGGGCCCCCTTTTTCCCCATTACACATAGCCTCGCGAGCACAATATGCTCGTATATATATATATATATAGGTACAAGAAGCCCATTGGCGTAATCCGGTCGCCGTATTTGGCCATTTTCACACACGAGGGGCGGGGGCGGGAATTAAACCCCGACGAGGGGCGATGAAGTGGAGGGGAGGGAAAAAACAAAACCCGGCGGGAAAATAAAACGTACGCGAAAGAACAACAACCGCGCCAGGGGGGTCGCGGTGGGTGGGGGAATTCCGCGCGGTAATGAGGGTCAAGGTTGAAGCGCGCGAGCACGACGGTGGCGCCCCCCCACCCTCCCCAGCCCCCTGCGCGAGAGAATTCTCACGTGAGCGGTGCGACCTCCGCGGCGAGTGAGGGAGAGATAGAGAGAGAGAGAGGAAGCGCAGCGCGAGCGCGCGCTCCTCCGTGTCTATATATATATATATATATATATATATATATATTATATGTACTTAGCGTGTATATAGCGGTATACGGTAGCCGCGCGATAGAGGGTGGACGGGGGTAGGGGGCGGGCGGGAGGGACGACAACGCCTCGCGCTCGCCGCTGGCGCATATAACGATATGCGATTGTCGCCGCTTTCCCGCCTGTCCTATTAGATCCTGTATGGCGCGCTGCGCCGCCGCTATGCAGCACACTACGTGTACATATGTATATATATATATATATATATATATATATATGTATGTATGTATATTCAGGACGAAGCGACGCGGTTAGATCGCCGTATACGTCGCGCGCTTGTATATAGCTGCACTACGTGCGCCGAACTCAGGCGCGGGAGAGAGCAGCGGTGCATGAATTTCCGCGAAAGTCGGCGCGCACCGTCATGGCCACGTTCTCATGGCGGCGTGGGCACGAGCCGAAGGCAGGCCGTGTTTTCGCGGGATGTCTTGACGAGAGCTCCTTTATATTATTTGACGGATAAATCGATATATATATATATATATATATATATATATATATATATATATATATATCTGCTGTATGCGTATGAATTTCGATTGATCTTTCGAATCTTAGAGCAACGGTTGTTTCGCCGACTTCAAAATTGGTTAAATATTTGAAAGCAGTCGTTCTTATTGCCTCAAGATGAATCGATGAATATATCGGATGCGCTGCTTATGGAAACAGTGAAATCTACGCTGATCAATGAGAGCAGAGCAAATTAAAACTTGGTTAATGAATTAAATAACATTCATTGTTTTACTTTGGGAAACATTTTTTTATAGACGTTTGAATTTGGATGGGGACGTGGGAATTTGATTCTGGGCAATTTTCACTAATTTACAGTGAGCGTGTACATTTGATGGTTATTTGTATGAATTTTTCGTCGTATTTGATGACGGATGCGTCAATCGAATTACGATTACGAAAAGGTCGATAACTTGAAGATAATCTATTATTATAGAATAATAAAAGTTATCGGAGTTGATTCGATCAGTTTTTGCTTTGATTTATAAAAAAGTACGGCGAATAACTTTCAGTAGTTGATAAAACTCATGATTCATGACAAATATACCGCCTACATGTTATCCTATCCGAATACGAGGAATAATGCGATGTCTCGTATATGTCGAGCGCTCGATCGGTTCAGCTAGTATAGAATCACTAGTATAAAATGAGGAATTTTACGAGGTTACTTTGTTTGCTTAGATCGAAAAATGAAAGTATAAATTACAGTATGATAGAAATTTTGAGTTTTTATTGTGAAAAGGTCGTGAAAATGGAGATCCTATTTTTTTTTTTTTATAAATCCATATCGAAATAGCCTCCAGTCGAACTTGGCAATACTTAGCCGCTCTGAACGACTACGATATCTTTACAAAAACAGCGCTGTCGAAATGACGTGTCAAGGCAAATTTGACATATTTATCCAATTATTTAAGTATGATAAATATTTACCCATGAAATTTTAACCCAAAGAATAAAATCATTATTTTTGCAATGATGTTCCTGAGATCTTGAAGTTGTATCAAAAATTTGAAATTGGTCAAGCGATTTTTACGATTCAACGAAATTTACGATTCAAAATGTATTTTTTATCAGTTGCAAAGCTTTTAAAAAGATAAATATAATTATAATAAATTTTGACATTTGCAAATATTAAAAATAATTAAAATGTTAAAAAAAGAATCTTTTACTCGGTTCATCGATATTAAAATTTACAGCGTAAATAACGATATAGTACAATGTTTATCTAGTCGTATTATCTGGAAAAAACATGGTTTGAATTCCGAATGATTACAATGTTATAGGAAATATTGCATTATTATAATAAGCTGGACACCCGAACATTCGTCGGATCTCGCCTCCCAAAAAAAAAAAACGCATCGCGAATAACGCGACCGATACCAAGCGTATCTGGCTCCGGCAAAAATGTCCCGGGGGGCGGGGGGAGGGGCAACGCGACGGCGTTCCCCGAGCTCAATCGCTGTCGCAGCGGCGCGAGCGCAAAAGCTCCGCCGTCCACGCCGCGCGTACGCGAACCGATCCGGGCTTGACCGGGGCGTCTCGTTAAGCGAGCCGGCGCGCGCGCGCAACCCGCCGCCGCCTTGCGAATGCAAATCAGGCCCCCGGGGCTCGCGCCGAGGAACGTCCCCCTACGTACCGGGAAACTATTGCATACGAAGGAGGCGCGATTGCCGTTTCGTTAATTAGACGACGCCCGGCGAAGCGCGCGTGTATATCTATATATCTACATATAATATATATATATATATATATATATATATATATATATATACTTATGTATAGGTAAATACAGCTCGTCGGTGCCGCGCGGGCCGCCTGCGGCGCCGCCCCCTCGAGCGCGCACGACCGCGAAAAGCGCGAGGGGCGCGGGAGAAGGTCTCTCTCTCTCTCTCTCTCTCTCTCTCTCTGGCAGAAAGCCAAGCGCCGACAAGTTCACGGCTGTAATATGAACGGGGTATTAGGGGCGTCGTGCGAGAAAGCCGCGCGACACGGCCATACCGGGTCGCACAAGGGAGTGACGGATATCGGATCTACCCCCCCCCCCGGCCCCTCCTGCGCCAACGCTGCCGACCGCCGCGTGATGCGACCGCGCGCGCCCGAGGGAGTCGTGCGCCTTCGGATACTCGGTTACTCTCTCTCTCTCTCTCTCTCTCTCTCTCTCTCTCTCTCTCCCTGTCTTTTCGAAAGATAGACCGGGCGAGGTGCAAAGGTGGAAGGAGGGGGGGGGGGCAGGGCAGGCGCGGGACAGTTACACGGAGTTACAGCTTGCACATCTCATTACACGGCGGTGCCCTTGTTTCGCCATTTCTCAGAGAGCGAATTTGAATTCGGCACGGCGGGGACTTCCCGGGCGGTCACGATGTCGCTATATATACATACACATAAGCGCGACTGCGCCCAAGGGGTCGCCTATATCCTCCTCCACCTTCCCGCTCGGAATCTATTTTCATTAATATCGGAGTGTGGTATAATCGCCAGCGGAGCTGTGACGAAGGATGCGGTGGGTGCGGTGGGGGTGGGGGCTGGAACGTTGACGTTATTTTTTACACAGATCGTTGAAATTTTGTTATTTGCTCTGGTTCTTTTTTTTTAGTTATATTTCGATCATTATATGATGAGCTGTACATAAACTGTTTGATAAAATAGAATTCTCGTACTTATTAGAGAGTTGATATTGCTGAGAATCAAAATAGTTCATAATTTTGTACTGCCCTATTTTTTACTAAAGATATTTTTACTAGATTATTTTTTTCCTTCAGCTAGCAAGATGGACTGTTTTATATAGAAATAAAACTGATAAGCCAGATAACTCCCTGGAATATCCTAAATATATTTAATAATTTTATTAAAAAAAAACAAAAACACGTAAAGTCAAATACAAATACATCGGAATCGAAACGCATGGGTTTATCTGGTTTACGAGAAAAAAGACAGATTTAAATAACGTATGAATCGATTGAACTTATTTTTACATAGGAATATTTGTATCAGAATCCAGTATCAGAATAGTATTTATACACTCAAATAAATTTAGTACAAATGACTCGTTCTCCAGCCATTCGACCGAAAATCTAAAATTTAGTCTTTTATTTTTTCGAAGAAAGCAACCTGTAATTATCATTAGTCCTAATGAGAAGAACTCCTGTCATGTTTTTCACGAGGCGCTATACTGCTGCACATTTTCTTTTGGAATGTTAATTCGAACGCAAAAATAAATTACCTGTCACTCAACTGTATTAGATTTAATATATACAGCAAAAAACACGTAGAAACGGTAGAACTCCTTAGGTAGGCTAAAAATTAATATTAAGATTTTTATAAGTGGAAATACATATGAACGATGAGGAATATTCAACATCTAAGCAATTTAAATGTATTAAATTATTACTGAAGACAAACAGTCACAGATCTAAATCGTTAAAGGAGACTTACCTCGAGTGATGTATACATAACGCAGCAGTCAAGTAAAATCAGACTTGAAAATAGAAAAACGAAGGTCCAAGTTGAGAAACTGAATTTTATTTACTTCCATGCCAAATCCACAGGATATTATCGGTAAAGAGGTAAAAAGATATCAGGAAAGATTATGGAGAAAAAGAGCTAGAAGTTAGTCGGTGAACGATATTCTTCGAATCGTCGATAATGTCAACAGATTGTCTAGGCGTTCAGCTGTCGGCACCAGTGCATACAAACACGCACACACACACACGCGCCACACACATACACACAGATGCACACACGTATTATAGGGAACGGTAATCGCCGCCGCGCAGGTACAGACAGAACCCGTCCGGCATTCAATTGCGCAACTAATACCGCAACAGTGCCGCGGTACGTGTTTCCGGCGCCCTCCTCCTACCTCCCCCCTCCGCACTCCTTTCGACCCGACACATCGCGCGGTCGTCGTCGGGCCAGAGACAACGGGGAGGCCGGAGAACAACGACGCACGGGGCGACGATAGAGGGTCATCAGATCGGCATACGTCCGTATAAGGCTTACCGCTCGAGGAATCGATATAGTACATGGGCAGTCGATCGATCGCCCCCCTCCCCCACCCCCGGCCACGGCGATATCTCGCGCGCGGCCGCGAGAGAGCCCTCCGGCCGACGGGGCGGGGGAGGGTAGGGGGGGGGGAGTGGGGTGCTCTAAGCCAAGATCTATCGCACCAGCGCGACGCCTCGGCCTGTCCCTTTTAATTACTGTCGTCCCTCGCCGTCGTCTAGGCCGCCGGCTGGCAGTCGACGACGTTGTCGTATTGCCTCGTCGTACGGGGTCCTTGCTCTCTCTCCCCCCCCCGACCCACCACGCCAGACAGCAGAAATTCGCAGCCAAGAGAGACGGTATGGATGAGATAAAGGTCGATTGAGATAAGTCGCGGCAGCGCTCAGCAGGACCGCGCCACGGCCATTATATATATATATATATATATATATATATATATATATATATATATATATACACACATATAAACTCGCCGATTTATCGAGCGCGGGCGTTACGGAGCCGCGGGGTGCATGGCCCGCGGATGGAAGCGAGAGGAGCAGCGATGGCTCGACGATGTTACCGCGGAGGATACATTGCGCTCTGCGGACTTTGCAATCATCTACGCACTTTACGCTCAGATGTATATATATATATATATATAATATATATATATATATACATATATATATGTATATATGGTATATAATACGTTTGTGCGTGTACGAAACGGCGATTTTCGCCCGGCGGCTCTCAAGGCTCCCAGTCGGCGTGTGCAACTTCGCCACGCTCGTTTCCCTCGCGCTTTTCCAACGCACAACGAAGCTTGTATTGTGCGCGCGAATTGACCGGGCGCGTCGATACACGCCGGCGATACGGGCTGCATTGCGAATTTAAAGCGTGGAGCGCCCCAGGAAAAGGCGCTATAACGATTTTTCCTTCTCCCATTTTTTATCGAGCGCGAGCGCGCGCGCGCGCGCGCGGCCGATTGTCGTTGATCGATGCGTGAGGATTTATCTGATCGGGGGAATTCAGGGAAACCGTTCCAGCGCGGAGAACGGCGCGGCGGCGCGGCGCCGCCGTCGGCAGTCGGTTATATGCGAATAATGATAATTGGAACGAACGTTGGGTAAAGCGGGGTCAGTCGTTGAAAGGCTGTCCGTTGTTTATTGGACGGATAGGTAAATAAACTTCACACTTTACGCTTACGATTATTCATTGTACATTAGCGCGGCTTTATGAAGATAATAAATTAGATTTTCGAACGATTACATTGAATCCGTCGTAATTTTTCGAACGGATCTGAATTTTGCAATTCAGAAAAGTTATGTTGCGGCAGGCGCAGTTTAAGTTGTCCGATACAATGTTCGATTTAATAACTGTCATTTGATAATATGGGTATGTGTAGATGATTTTATGCCACGATAAGAAAATATGAGAGAGAATGCGAAAGTGTGGAAAACCTATGGATCGCATTAAACTCAACGTTGTGCGATATTAAGATTAACTAATGATCCAATGGACTAATTCCGTGATTTTATTTTACACGAATATAATATATTATATGCATTATTGACCTTGAACTCGATTTTCAAACTCCTTCAAGGGTGACCCCTTGGGTATTTGAATTAGAAACCATACCTTTTTATCCGGGATACTAAACGAGAGCTAGAAATTCTACGTTTAACGCGTCTAACATTCTGATCTTCCAAGGCATTGTGAAGGCGGTCAATTCTATTTTGTTATTCAATGGCGCCCCAGGAATCTCGGCAAAATAAGTGTCATGAAAATTAGCCCAGATTAAAGTGAATTGGCTGTGGTAGAGACATATTCTGAGAATACATTTCGTTCGACGTTATATCATTTTCAAGCTCGCTTGAAGATCAACTCTTTATTTCTGTTCCTGGGCCTAGCAGCTATTTTCGTTCTGTCGTGCTTTGAAATTACCGTAGGATCAGTTAGATTTGAGCCTACATATATTTGCACGAGAATTGCCGCGGATAGTACACATAAGTTACTCAGTATCCAGACGCCAGACGCAGCGATGGAAGGCAGAACAATTTGGGCACAATTTGATAGCAATATTCCATATCTTTGCTTATTAGTACAAAATCTCCAAAACAAAAGAAATCATGATTAAATTCGTCGTGAGATGGCCAAATTCGTTTACAGGCTTATTTCATCAAATTTTGGCATCTTCTGATTTTTATGTCAAAACATATCCCCCCCCCCTATTCAAATAGATGTTATCCGAAACATTTTTGCTTAAATAGTATCCTTGCAGTACCTTTTGGACGTTAAAAACCGCATAACAAAGAAAAAATGACCTTTTTCTGACTTCCAAGTTCAAATAGATACTGACAATACACAAACCAGATGGAAAAACCTAGATCAAAAACGGGTTATTTTTATTATTTATACCGCCCTTCTGATCTTTGGAATGTTTTTAATTATTTACAACAAAATTTGACGTCGAAATGGCCTTAAAAATCAAGTTCAAGGTCAATGGTCATTAGCATACCCAAAGAAAAGGATATTTTTTAAACGTTAGAAATAATTAATTCTCTAAACATTGAAGTTTTGCGTATCCGCGACATTTCTATGCCAATGCATACGTGAGCGCACGTAAATGCTCGTCAAAGCTAATATCTTTATACGTATGTGTCACAATACAAGGAAGAGAGTCGTTCTCTCTCGATCGGGAATACCAAAGCAGGAGGGACAGAGAGAGAGAGAGAGAGAGAGAGAGAGAGGGAGAGGGAGAGAGAGAAAGAGAGCGGAGGTAACGCGATGCCGGGCACGCGCGATCCATCGTGTGGCCGAGCCCGGGGCTCACGGCCGCGGAATTTATCTACTTGGCTATAACGAACCGCTTCCTTGGCGGCGGCCGACGTCGACTAGGAAGAAGCGGTGAGGAGGCGGGGGCGGGTATAGGGGCGAGGAGACCGAGGGGGCGGGGTGAGTAGAAGTATTTTCGCGTCGTCGCGCCTCGAACGGCCCCTTCTTTTCACAGAAATCAAGTGGGGGGAAGGGGGGAGGGCGCGGGAAAGATCGAGGGGTGGCGTTGGCAGCGGTGGCGCGCGCACGCGAGCACACGGAGAGCGAGAGAAAACGATACCGCGCGCGAGCCCGCCGCGGTCGCATCGATTAGGGAATACGCGATC
>JACCIC010000460.1:0-21114 GCA_018907035.1 Sycobia sp. Sy_11
AAAGTTGGTAAACCATTTATACAATACTTTTTTGCAGGTAGAGTAATAATGAAATATTTAAACAATGTTACAAAACATATATGGTAAGTCAGCATTTATATACATGATCAAATCACAATAAGGTACGTTAACACAAAATTGCAAAATCATAGCAGCAGAAAGCTATAGAAGTGATATAGAGGTGATTTACAGATAGGATGACCATTAATTATCAACAGCATTTCATTTTGTAGGAACAAAAGCAGTACTGAATTAAAATTATCTTAACTTCAACAGTTTTTTTGAAACTTTTCTAGTATTTTTCTTTATATTGCTCTAGCTCACTAAAAATATTATTTTCTTCCAGCACTAATCAAAAACAAAAAGATATATAATAGTAACTTTCGCACTTCTTCATCTCAATACTACCTGCATTATAAACATAATAAATAAATGTTATTAACTAATAATTAATAAATAAAATAGTAATAATAATCAAAAAAAAAAATAAGAAGACAGAAAAATAGAACAGAAGCTTACCTCAAACAACGATTAACCGAGTCAGCGACAAAAATACAATAATTAATAAAACAAGATAAGGCTGACAAAATAAAACAAAGGAATAAGGAATAGCAAAACGCAATTTTAATAGAATAAACTAATAATTATTTTCTTTTATCTGTAATATAAATAGACTAACTAGTATATAGAAAAAAAAACGGAAAAGACTGATAGTAATAAGTAAGCTAAGAATAGATTTAGATAGTTTTTTTTAATTGAACATAAACAATCAACGATCATCAGCTCGTTAGACGTGTATACGAGCCAACACATTAAGAGGTCATAAAAAGAAAAAAAAGACAGTCTTATTCTAGGACTGTATATTGGCATTGATAGGTGTAAATTATATATAAACTCGATTTACACAATTATAATTTCTTTTATACCTACCTGAACGAAATGGAAGCGAAACCAACAACCAGTCAGGTATTAGCCGACGAGGAAAAAAGATTAAATATCCTTTTCACATCAATGACGCCTGAGCAGCTTGCTCAAGAAGCAAGGCACACAAAATCATAGCACAGGATAATACTGAAGCTCTCCGTGACAGATTAGTCAGGTTCAAGCTAAGACACCTTTTTGGAAACAGCGCTGCTGAATGGGACGAAATGAATGATGAAATTCATCCAGACATTTCGGAAATATCAAAAGTTCTGAACTCTACAGAACTAGGCAAGATAGACAAAGCGAAAGCTAGCAAAGCGACTGCTGCCAACGTAGACGCGCAGAACGCTGCCGCTCAGCAGAGCCCCCAAGCTAAATCAGTCATAACAACACCACCATGGTGCCTCCCTATTCATACCCTGTTTCGGTGGGTATAATATGGGCTAATGGCAATCACCACCAGCCCACAGTACAAATCTGCCGAGTGCAGAGAAGATACCAGCCACCATAATAAACCCGTGGTATAATCTACCAGGACCATGGAATGACCATTACCATCTATGGATGCAGCAATATGCTGCAAACGTGCAAACAACAACCACCAGTAATACCTGCCGCCACAACCAGCGACAACAAACAGACAGGTGAAAGCATCCACACCACCAACCGCCACACACGTACAACGCAACCCCAAGTACGCAAACCTGGCATCAAAGCAGGTCAATGGATAGTATATATCTTAAAGAAACGCGAGCAGGCCAGCTGCTTAGGCAGTGGAACGTAAAATACTCAGGAACGCCACAAGAAGACGTCGAAGAATTTATTGAAAGGCTAGAAGAGACTTGCGAGAGTCTAAACATTCCTGCGGCCGACATATTAAAGCTAATACCTGGGATATTATGCGGATCTGCGCGTACATGGGCAAGGCCGATCTACAAGCAGTGGCAAACGCTAGAACATTTGAAGACAGCACTGCGACAACAGTTCCGACCCATTGATTGCACATTACGATTAGAAGAGGAACTCAGAGACAGGACACAAGGGTCCAGTGAATCAATAGGATCGTACCTAATCGGTTATGAGAGCGATTTAGGAAAAGTGTCGCCAACCGTTACCACCTGAAACACAACTCGACAGAGTATACCGAAATCTGAACCCTACCTTTATTGACAAGATAAATAGGGCAGAGTTTAAGACATTAGATGAGCTGCAGGTATTAGGCCAGCAAATAGAACTCAAGAGAGAGTTAACTCGTCGTTATAAAGAACCGCCAGCAGCAGAAACCTGCCTGATGAGTAGCGCAGCCTGCCCACAGTCTGAAAGAGCGACCAGACGATCTAGAATGGCAGCACTAGACGAGGATCAACAAAAACATGTAACGTTGGTCGAACCACCAGCAACATCAACAATAAGAAAACAGAGCAAAGGCTCCTCCCCAGGTAGACGTGACCGGGAGAATAGCCTTAGCCCCTCATCCAGAAGATCACGGGAAGAACATAGACGGGAATCGAGGGAAAAACAATATCGTAGTCCCTCTCCCAGATACCGTTCAGTAACACCCCCTCGGCCCCGATCCAAATCGACCGACGAATCACGGTACAGACCGAGAAGCCCGTCGCCACGAAACCAGACCCGCTTACCCAGTCCCTCTTGCGACTATCGTCCAGCCCGAGGAAGTATGGACCAGAAGCGTTACCCCCGATCACCCATTAGAGAACGCAACGACGAATATCCAGCACACGAGCGAACACGTCGTGAGTCGCCACGACCACGCACCGAGAGAAGAAGTTACGGCGAAGATGACCGTCCGAGTTGGATATGCAGTAGACGAGGCCACTGGGCAGACAGATGCCCCGAGCGAAAACGCATCTTTTGTTACAAGTGCGGCGAAGATGGCGTTACCACCGTAAACTGCACGCGTTGCGGCCCGAATAGGAAAACCTCGGGAAACGCATAAGAGAAGAGGCGATCGGAGTCGCACCTACTACCCTTTATGACGAGACTCCACGAACTTCCAAGAACAAAAATGACGTAGGTCAAGCGTCAATAACGGCCACAGATGTCACCGACTCTCGACGCACGTCCCCAATTCGGGAGGACGATAACAGATTTTTCCTAAACATAGAGCTATTAGGAAAAATATTCTTAGCATTGGTCGATCTGGGAGCACGTGACTCATACACTGGACCACGTCCGGCAAAGGTGGTAAAAACAGCCATCATACCTATAACATCATTCATGCAGCTGTCAGATGGCCAAATCTGCTCTAACGACGGAGAAATAGATCTACTCCTACCAACAGATGGTCAACAAATCTCGACGCGTTTCAGAGTGTCTAATGCATTCACGTACGATATCATCCTCGGGATTGATATCATGATACAATTAGAGATGACGATTAATTTCGCCAGGGCGACGTGGCACACACCTAAAAATATAGTAAGGCACTTTGCGACCAGCGCGAATAGAAACGTACAGGCTATCACGGCTTTCGCAGCCGTAAGTGGGATCGCCCAGTTGGAGCAAAAACAAAGGCAACACCTAAACCAGCTACTGGATCAGCTGATACCGAAACAAACAGGGGTCCTGAAACTTGCACAAATGCCCCCTCATCATATAGACGTGCAAGGACATAGACCAATCAAACAGCGCCTCCGCCGCATTCCGGACAAACTATTACAACAGGCCCACGCAGAAGTCGACAGACTTCTCGCCGAAGGAATCATCGAACCTTCGAAAACTCGTGGAGCAGTTGTCCGGTGATCGTGCCGAAGAAGGACGGCAAGATCAGATTCTGTATAGACTACAGGGCAGTGAACCAGGTGACGAAGAAGGATGCCTATCCTCTTCCTCACATGGACGTCCTATTGGACAATCTGCGTGACGCTCGTTATCTTTCTAAGATTGACTTGAGTCAGGCGTATCACCAGATTCCTTTAGATGACGCAAGCAAGGAAATTACTGCCTTTGCAGATCCGCAGAAAGGGCTGTTCCAATATACAAGGATACCATACGGGCTGACCAACGTCCCAGCCAGTTTCCAACGCGGCATGGATGTCGTGTTCGGACCGCAGTGGCAACCCTGCGTCTTCGTCTACATGGACGATATCATTATCGCCACAAGCACTTTTGAGGAACACACTCAGCAACTAGAAGCGGTACTGGTCCGCCTGAAACAGGTCGGACTACAAATCAATAAGGAAAAGTCTGAGTTCTGTTGCCCGGAAATACGCTACTTAGGATACGTAGTAGACAAAGACGGACTGCGTACGGACCCCGATAAACTAAATCCCGTCACAGAATATCCACCACCTACGAACATTAAGCAGCTGAGAACTTTTCTCGGCATGGTAGGGTGGTACGCCCGCTTCATCAAATCTTTAGCGGACGTAAAGGCACCTTCAAGTAAGCTATTACGTAAAAACGTGAGATGGCACTGGGATAAACCCCAGGAAGACGCATTTAACCAACTGCGTATCTTGCTGACGCAAGCACCCGTGTTAGCGCGCCCCATACAAAATCGCCCCTATATTCTTCAGACCGATGCCAGCAATTATGCCCTTGGCGCCGTGCTTAGGCAAAACACGGACGATGAAGAACACCCAATCGCTTATGCGAGCAGAGCGCTAACCAAGGCCGAGGTAAACTATACAGTTACCAAAAAAGAGTGCCTCGCGGTACTATGGGTCGTCGAGAAATTTAGAGGCTATCTGTTGGGAGAGACATTCACAGTGATCACGATCACAGTAGCCTAAAATGGCTACACACGCTGAAGAACCCCACGGGCAGACTAGCGAGATGGGCCACAGCGCTGCAGGCCTACAACATGACCATCATCCACCGAAAAGGTGCACTGCACAAAGTGCCAGACGCTTTCTCACGCCCCCCTACCATGGAATCATCACCCGCAGCTACTATCACCGCTATAGAACGAGACAGCTGGTATGAGAGAAAAGTAAGCGAAATCCGAAAGTGCCCAGAGAAATATCCGGACTGGCGCATCAAGGACAACATACTATTGAAACATCGCCCAAACGTCTACTCGGACATACTAGGTCCCGAGGAAGACGACTGGAAGATTGCCATATCTTCCAAAGACCGAGAGCGGATAATGTTCGAGTGTCATAATACACCGACATCCGGACATTTTGGTGCTGAGAAAACACTGTACAAGGTCTCTCGAAGCTACTACTGGCCAAGGATGAGGCGAGATGTTTACAGCTACATTAAACATTGCCCAGAGTGTCAGTTATACAAAGTCTCCCAGAGAGCACCAACAGGTTTAATGACACACAGAAATGTGGAAGGGCCATGGACGAGCGTGGCCACTGTCATAATGGGCCCTTTTCCAGCCAGCAAAGGTCAACACCGATATCTGTTGATATTTGAGGACCTGTTCACCAAATACGTGGAGCTTCGACCACTCCGAAAGGCAACGGGGCAAATGATAATAAAGGCGCTAGAAGAGCCAGTAGTATTCAAATGGGGTTGCCACAAATTCTTAATTTCTGATAATGGTACCGAGTTTGCCAACAAGTTGGTCAAACAGCGACTCAACGAACTCGGAATAGTACAGCAGCTGATAGCGCCATATCATGCACAAGCAAACCCAGTAGAACGGGTAAATAGAACATTCAAAGGCATAATCTCAATCTTCGTTAAAGAAGATCATAAAGATTGGGATATCCATCTACACGAACTAGCCTTTGCCATGAATACCTCCGTGCATGCTAGTACCCAAGCTTCACCAGCCTTTCTAAATTTCGGTAGAAATCCTAGGGAGATGCCCACGTATAGAAACATCCGCACAGCGAAACAACCACTTCAGCCGTTAACACCTGCTGACTGGCTAAATCGAGTGAAAAGGCTGACCGCCATTCACGAACTAGTCAGGAAGAACCTTAGCGTGGCTAACGAAAAACAGTCATGCTATTATAACAAGAATAGACGAGATGCTTCGTTCGAGGAGAACGAGACAGTCTGTAGGAGAAACCATGTATTATCGTCAGGGCCGGATAGATTTGCGGCAAAACTAGCACCAAAGTTTGTTGCCCCATGTCGAATCATCAGGAAAATATCCCCTGTCATCTTCGAGCTAGAAGATATGGACGACAGGAAGAAAACCAGAGTACACGTTTCAGACATCAAAAAATACTATCCCCCTAACGCACCATCTCGTTTTTCCACAGGTTCGTTTATCCAAGACGATGCTTCCCAAAATAGGCAGAGGCAGAGGGCTGCGCCGGTCAATGTTAACCGACCAACCGCGCCGACAAGGGGACGCTCATACCCCCAACCCGACGGGCTCAGAATCCGCAATCGCGCCGCGAGAACACGTACGCGACTGCGAACAAGCCTTCGAGATGGCCAAACTGGCCCAAGCCCTGCACCAGCAAGAACAAGAGGTAGAAGCAGGAAACCTGATTGAGTTCAGTCCGAACTCAACTCAGGAGCTAGGTGTCGACGAACCCGGACCGAAAACAATCATACCGATCAACGAAAATTCATTTGCATTTTCCTTGCTAGACACTAGCAACTCCCCCATCGACAACCTAGAAGATACCCCCCATCCACCCCCTACCGCCACCAGCGACCGTTCGCAAAGACGTAAAACTACGATAGACGCAAAAGAGAACAACGTCTTATGCGATCGTCCGGAAAGACGGGAAACTACCGCAATAACACCAGGGGAAATGAATGACAAGATTAGTCTGCAAAGAGACGATCCTTCAGTAACGTCAGTAAGAGCAGAACTACGTAGACCACATAGACGCGAGGATACGCACCAGAGTGCGAGCGTAATGCAGCGACGTCACAAGGGACAGCCAATAGAGACGACGAGAAAAAGAAAGAGACGGATTGGATATTCAATCCGTTCACAAGGAGATATGAGGACTTGGGCGATACAATAGCCGTGGGTTACAAGTCCGATAGCGACGCATCGCATAAGACTGGACCACTGGAAGCGTCCCGCAGACGCATTGTGGTCCACCCTAACCCACGAGATGCGATACCGTATCCGACACATCAGCAGATACGGTCCATTAGCCCCCTACCATACCGGCCAGGCTCTAAATGCCATAGGCGGATAATGCCGAAACGACCACCAAAAGTCGAGAAGCCAGCGCCTATCGTATACGTAAGTACCCCGGAAGAGGGCGAGGTACGCCTCTACCGTGGAGACCGCTATGCTTTCATGCGGTCCGTGGGGACACAGCGATCCGGCAGAAGCAAAAGACGCCAAGAGTCCCCGGGCAGCACAAACGAGAAGGCGCAAGGCAAAATTAGAATACCGACAAAGTTCAAAGAAGATGATGGCCCCTATGATGAAACAGCCTGTGCCGGTAAGTCGTCCCAAATCTCCCTATCAGAATATTCGACCAAAAGCCACGCCGACAACTACGGATTAGAACATAAGAAGGGCTTTAACCCCTTCAAAATACGAAGTTCAACCAGCCCCGTCGCCAGCCTCTACCGCCCTGTTACACAACAAGCGACGCAAAATTCCGCTTCGGATACGCCAAAAATTCCAGCGCTTATGACGTTGGCAGTCACCCCCCCCCCCCCCAGATAACTTTGTGCCCCCCAAGCGACCGCACCCATCCTATCCCGCAAGGCCTTTTTCCAAACAAGAGGCCGGGAAAAAAGATGGCTGCTGGAACTGTGGCATTGAAGGTCACAGGTACTCCGCCTACCCACTACCGCGGAGTAAGAAGTTTTGCTACCGCTGTGGGAATCCGACGACAGACGTGCATACATGCACATACTGTCCCGAGAGACCGGCCTCCGCCGCCTCGTCTTGGAAGGGGGAGGGGGTGGACGACAGCGCGAGGCAGTCGCCAGACGAAGGCGATAAGACGACGCGGCAATTGTCTGAGAAAGTGGCAGAGGAAGAAAAGGCGCCAACAAATGCCGAGCCCCCTACAGTCGCGCAACCAAGAGCGCAAGAGTCGACAGGGCAGATCCTGCAGGAGGTTGCAGGTGTAGTCGGCCATGGCACACAACCGGTCTTTATTGTCATGCCGGGTGCCAACGTGTCCATCAATAAGTAGATGTAAAGATACCGTCCAGATGTTATCCCTTGATCCCCAGAGCCAGATACCAGCGAGATGTCCCCCATACCTCGAAACCAGCAAAAAAAACAGTCGAATACGCTGTTCAGGGATTTGCAACGCGAAGAAATAGGGCATGACACGGGTGTCTCGTAATAATTATTGATAAATAACTAAAACAGACGCGAGCGCGGCAATGTAACGATGGCGCAGCGTTGACGGTTGACAAGTCGCACTAAAAAACTAAAAAAAATGCCTCCAAGTAAAGAGAAGGCTACTTGCACGACCCCGCAATACTGCCCCAACGAGAGCTGAGAGGAAATCAAGCACTATAGAAACACCTCATTTACAGCCTCCAAGTTCATTACAGGGAAAAGCCAGCGCAGCGCAGAGAAGACGGAGAAGATGGCCGAGGCAGGCCGCGAGCGAAGAAGTGACGAGCAAGAGTCACACACAATAAACATAAATATTGCGTAGACGTTAGATTAGGTTAATTAGAGTATTAGTTGTATATTTTTTATAAATGTCTTATACATTTCATCTTTTCTGAATTGCCTTAGACTTAGCTCATACGTTCATATTTTTATAATGACCTTAGATTTAGTTGACACGCGTCATATTTTTTGTAATTATCTTAGTGTTAGGTTACACGTTTCATCTTTATATAGATCCTAAATCTAGCGTAGTCGTGATCATCTTTTTTTTTGTTTTATATTAAAATAGCTTAGTTAGCTAGAATAAGCACTTATAGTCATAAGCATTTTTTTTAGTCCCAGCGCAAAGAAATATTTTGTTTAATTTCCCCCCACAGTATCCAGAAATTCCTGATACTAGATTTGTTATAGTGAGCGCGAAGAATAGACATTTCATTTTCGTTATATACACTAGAATAGGAATAAACCTTTAGTACGTAAGACCTACATTGAATTATATAGAGACACCAGCGGACGATGACCAACACCGAGAGACCACCAATGGTTATAAATGGTAGATTTTCATTTTATTCTTTTAGTTACAAACATTTATAATTTTGAGTTCGGAAATAGTATTTAAATTCCACATGAGCGGTTCCGATATCCAAGGATCCCACTCCCTTACCGGTCGAAAGACGCGCGAAGGATCAACGTGACGTCGGTTTGGAAGGGGGAGTTTGTGACCGACCAAATGGCCGGTCCGCCGTTGCAAAACCGAACGGTCGCGCGTTAAAGCGAGAATACGCGAAGCGCGAGCCGCGAGAATGTGCGTCGTTCGTCCGCAAAGAAGGAAGCGCAGAGAAAAGAAGTTCACCTTCTTCTTCTTCCTTGAGCCGTCGAGGAGATCAAACGCACTGAGTGAAGTTACCATCTGATCTACTGAACTTCGCTCCAATCCGGCTCTCATCCGCATTCCAACCACCCACGAGCTCCAGCCGTGCCTACGAAGTCGACTCAGCAGCATTGACTGCCCCACGACCGTCTCTGCGGTCGTTCTACATCAGCACCGCCCCTGGGCCTGAAGGCTCGGTAAGAACGCGAGAAGGAAGGAAGGAGGAAAGATAGCCTCGCACGGAAGAGAAAAAAAGAGAAAGAGCGAGTGAAGGAGAGAGAGAGAGGAAGCACCATCCGGACGAGAGGAAGCCCCGCGATCGAGAGGAGGCAGCTTTGAGGACCCTCCGGCAAATAGCCTTTTCGTATAAAGATAAAGTGTCGATCGCGCGTCCCGTGATGAACGCGCGCCATCGTAGCCTAGCCGCGCGCGCGAGTGTCCAGCGATAGTGTACCGCGTCCCCCCCTCTTCACCCTTCTTGGCCAAACGCATTTATCCCTGTCCGCGGAACCCGCTCCACCGTGTTTGTCGTCGTCGCGCGCGATAAATATAATGTGTGCAAGTTTCGTGTAATGTATTAAGTGAGGACGGTGTGATTCGTGTTTATAGTAATAAAGAAATAACTATGTAATGTTAACTGATTCGGCTAGCTCATTTGCGTTCCCGTTCCCCGTTTCCCCGTTCCAGCGACGTCGACGCCACGCGAGATATCAAGGTAAGTGATCCATAATTTATGGGTTATAATATATATGCATATATATATATATATATATATATATATATATATATATTTATATCTAACACATACTTCCTTGTGAGAATATCGAACTATGTACTAGGAGTCATTTCAGTTACCAATATTGCATTTGGAAATTGTTGAAGTCTTTCATAAATTATGTACATCCAAGCAATAAATTGGCACAGCCAATTCGTAATGGACTTAGTTCCCTGTGGCTACTGTAAGTCACGTGATGTGAGATATATCCAGTCGGTAATAATTGTCGTTTAGTTTCAGTGTCTATTGAAAGAATCAACTTTCATTACCAGTAATGAAAGAATCAACTTTCAGTGCCAGAGACGAGTATGATCGCTTTCAAACTGCTCGAGACAATCTTGAGCGATGTTCATTCAGTGGGCTTTTTACTCATCTGAAAGGATTTTCGGTTCCATTTCTAATAACTCCCCGGTTAATATTCAACTCCTCAGCCAACATTCGAATGGTTAGTCACCGGGTTTAATGAACAAGGGCGTGAACGCGCTAGGCATTCGCGTCAGTTCACACTTGAATTGGCCTTCCGCTCCGCGCCTTGTCTTTGACGCTCTCACGACCTTTTTTCAATCGGCATCCCACCGAAGCACCAGACTACGACTCACGCCATCACTACCATACACTTTAAGCACTTTTTTATAAGTTTCTGCTTCTGATTCGCCGAGTATCGCACAAAATTTTATCGTGCATCGTTGTTCTAAATTTTTCTTTTTCGTTATGAAACTACTCGCGCCCTGTTAGAAAACAGGCCTAGAAACAAAATGGGTCGCATTATTTAGTTGTGTGACCTCGTACAGATTATCCATTTATATCAGATCAGAAATCTCTAACATACAAACTCAAAACTCTCCATAGATGTAGTCCCATAACATCTGGACATCATACTCTACCAAGCAAGCATGATGTGTCACGCGGAAGTCGTTCCGAAATATGACTCGATTGTATTCGACTACCAGAAAATGAAACTTCTCGTAGTAGTAGTCTCAAGATACTTAGAAATCACCTTGTATTGTTCGAACTATCAGTAGGTCATTTGGTTCTTTTCAAACACATTTAACGGACGCTTTGGCATGAGACGTGTGCATGGAGTGGTGCAGCAGTATATATATATATATATATTGTAACGGCGTTTTCCTTACCTTGAGGCGGTGCAGATACGTGCGGATACTCCGCGTCTACCTGTAACGAAATGGGGAAATCGGTAAGGGATAACAAAACACGAAAACAATCTAAAACAATCACCACACGTTATTTATTTCTTTATGTACACATGCACACATTCTCACATACGCGATACACTAAGACTTCGCACGCACACGCACTCGTCTCACACACACACACTCACCCACGTAACTAGCTGCGCAGATTCCGCGACACTTTCGACGGTTACAATGATACTCTAGCACGATACACGCGGGGGACGGGGACACGCGACAGGGACATATACGGACGAATACACGTTAAAATTAAACACGGCGCGGGCGCGGCAGCGGCGGACGTGGCAAACTTACTTCCTAGCCCACTATGCGGTCAAGTACTTGCCTTCGTCAGGTACTGCGGGTCGATCTTGATCGTCCTCTGGAACGGGCTGCTGGACATGGTGGCCGTCGCTCTCTCTCTCTCTCTCTCCCGCTTGACACCAGTCAGGCAGGAAGTGGCGGCGGCGGTGCGGGGGCCCGCTCTCTCGCGGTGCTCGGCTCCCGCCGTGCAGACAGTTGGAGATGCTGCTGCTGCTGGGCCGTCGGCTTGTTGGTGGTGGAGGTGGAGGAGAGCAGGGGCTCTCGGGCGGCAGATCGCCCACGACCTCCTGTCGTGCGGGCGGCCTCGACTGCGGCGGCGTCGGTGGTTGTAATGGCGGTCGGGGAGCTACGCGCTCTCTCGATGCGAACACTTGCTGCTGCGACAATCGCCGGGGCTTGAAACACAGTGTTAGCGAGGGTCCGCTCTGTCCTTTTCAGGTTGTCTTCTTAGTTGATGCTTTAAAGCACAGACACGAGCCACTCACAGTGCGTGGCTGACTATCCTCGAAGGTTACAACGGGACTTGAGGCGACGTACGTACGAGTGACGAATGCGTCAGTCTTCTCACCGTGTCTCGACAGAGAAGCAGGCCTACGGTTCTTTCTCGTTCGATCGTCGCGTTGCGCAGGCGCTTCGCGAGCGCTGTTTTGGCAGCAGCGAAATGTATTACTCACGCTTACGTGCGCACGCGGTTTTAAACACAGGGACCGTCGATCGGGACATTTACAAATTCCCTTTCCCAAAACCGACGTGGGCGCGTGGGGATACATACAAACTAATTTCAATAACGTTGGGGGAGATGGTACACGATAGGGAAGAAAAAAAGTGATACATATTTATGACATATTACATAGGGATGAATACTCGGTCGCTCGTGGAAGTGCGCTTTCGATACTATCATACTAATGGACAAAATAACATTTTTTCTTAACCTACTTGAGACACCCGCTGGTGCTCACAGGAGTCGTAGCGGTTTGCGGTGACTCGATATAATCCTAAGATATGAAAATAATATAATAATATAATATAATAGAATATAGTATGATATAGTAGAGTATAAACATATATAATTAATACTAGATATAATATATAATAAGAAATACAAAAAATTGGGAAGGAAAATCGTAGATTGGTTATGTCGCTGATCCGTGTTTCGTCATGATGCTCCATGGCTTCTTGATTTTTTCGGTGGTTTTCAGTAGGTGTTGCTGAAATAGTGAGATCTGTGGTAGTTCAGTGTTTCTTTTTACGTGGGTGCAGCGTTGGAGGTGCGGGCAAGAAATGACCTTTTTCAGGAGCCATAGCATGCTCACTTCAATCGGAACTTTGCCGTTAACGCCCGCCGATGCTGTGCCCTTTTTGATTCGATATGTTAATTAGTTATTGTCGTTAGTTATAGTCGTCGAATGATTGGATGTGTTGAAAAGAAAAAAAAAAGTTATGCGCGTTTTCTAAGCATTGTTTGCTTTCTTTCTCGTGAATCCCGTGGCTTGATTCTATATACGTCACGATTACAACGTTCCCGTTAAGTGGTATTGTTCATCACTCTATCTGCTTCCCATGGGGATGGTCGGGACGTGTTTTCGTTTTCGCGGTAGGGATAAATTCAAGGGAATTTCGGTAGGGGGAAAGTTTTTCGGCTACCCCCGTTTCTTCGGGGGCCATTTGCGCTGATTCGCTACATCAACCTATTTGTTCATGTAGAATGGCAGTACTATCATTATTGGCTGCTGGCCATTACCGAAGGCGCCAGCGACCTGTTGCATGACCTGTGCCATCATTTTTGGGTTCGCTGGCTGCTCGCTACTCTGCTGCGCCGTAACTCCCGTATCCGTCTTTTCAGACGCCTGCCGTATCGTCTTCGCCTCAGTATCCGCAGGAACTTCCCCCTCCAAGACGATACGTCAGGCGTATTACGTCTTGGGCAATCTGCGCAGACAACAAGTCGTGTGCATCTCTGCCGCATCGGTAGCAGAAGCGTCTGCTGCGCGGCTGCGGGCAGTCTGAGTGGCGGTGACCCCTGTTCGCTACAGTTCCACCATAATATGCTGTGGTTGACTCTCTCTTACCTGGGGCAACGCCATTTCCATTCGCTGATATACGATCGGGATTCTTCTGGCCATTTGTGGATTGCGTAGCTGGTAAGCACTTCTTGATACCCAATACTGGCAGTGGCGTTATTGGTAGTGAGGGTGTGTACGTCCAACCGAAGTTTGGTGCCACACGGTTACCCCTAACGGCGATTTACTGCCGTTAGTTACCGCTGATTGCCCCTTGTTGTTTGGCCACGCTTCAAGGCTGAAGCCAGGGATATGCGTCCGCGGCGCGTTCACGTAATTTCGCCGGTCGTGAGGGCCACATTCGAGGCAGCTCCAACACGATCGGTTAGATATTAGAGCGGCGATGGATCTAATATCCTCTAGGAGGTAGTAGGGGCGCGAGCTTCCCTCGGCCTCCAGTCCACCACGCTAGCTATCCGCGCTAAACTTTAGCGGAGACTGCAAAGTCTGGCGGCAATTTCCTTGCCTGCAACGACTAGCCTCCCCCGACCCAAAGTTGAGCGCGTGCTCGCGGAGGAGAAAGAAAAATATAACTCGAAAATGAATTGTTCACAACTTACTTTTATTTCGAGGAGTTTAGCAAAGTATGAACCGAGCAGAGTAAACGCGGCCGGCAATCTGCTTTCCGCAGTTTCAGGGCCCGTATTTATAGTCCGAGCCCTGCGCCGCGGAAATTTTCTCCGCTGGAAATTACATCGTGGTGGGGGAGATAAAGGGACGTTTTTTCTACATAAAGAAAGCCGTCCGTTCATCTCTTACAATTATGATTATTATTTCTGTATTTTTAGAACTGCGTATAACTAAGCTATATTTAAACGTATTATATATTATATTATATAAAATAATCCATAAGTTAATGATACATTAGTAGGACTTAATAATAATAATAATTAATAAGGATAATAGTAATAAAAATTGAATCGATGCATTAACAAAAGCAGTTATCATAATAGTAATTTTAATGGTAATTAATATCGTTTATAATTATAGTAAAAATAGTAATAATAATCTTAATGATAGTAAGAGCAAACTATCAGCGAATAGCGCAGAAATATATTGAGTAAACTAATTAGAAAAGTAATATTAAAATAATCATAATAATAATAATAACAATAGTGAAATTAATAATAACGATTAGTGTATAACACCACATAATTATGTTTTAAACTAGTAGTAACAATTAGTAATCTTTACAATGTTAATAATAATATCGAAGATATTAATTGGAATAATAATAACAATAGCAATATTAATAATCGCATTATTATATATTAGAACGGTAATGTTAGTAAAAATAGGAATATTAGTGCTTGTAATAATAATAATAATAATAGTGTTAATAACAATATGAATAATTTATCAATATTAAAAAAAATAAGAGTAATATTAATCAGTATAATTTCAAAGTTAGTAATAATAATATCAACCGTGCTATTAATACAAATATTTGTACATTTTCATTATATTAACAGTCTGGAAAAATTGAAATGCATGTTCAGAAATAATATTCTTTCTGTATGACGATTGCTTCGAGAAATTTTACTTTCTATTCGAAGCCAAAATTTCAGACGTATTTCAGTTGCTCAAGCCTCTTGGAATATTGGTATATTAGGCTGTTACTCGGGTTTCGCATTTCGTATACAAAAAAAAGGGGGAAGGATCGTAAATTGCGCATTAGCGCGCCTCCGCTTCGTTCCGAATTTTCCAGAGGGGCGGGAAAGTACAAGCGGTGCGGGAATAGAGACAATACTTCGGCCAGCGCTGACCGCGGCAGGCTATGGCTAGGCTGCATTACTATGGCCACATCTGGTCCGATTTTATTACTAGAAAGCGCGCGCTGCGCAGGCATTTGGCATTGAGGTTCGCAGAGTTTATATATACAAATATAAACGTATTTATTCTCACTACTCCGAGAATATCTACGAACTTTGCCTTACCTTTGTATATATATATATATATATCGTGAAGGCGATGTTGCCAAACGCTTGTCTCCTTTGCTTTCTTTATTCCTACTCACTTTCCCGGGCCTGAAATTCATCGAAAACTCGACGGGTAGGCATGCCGAGGCAATTCGACCGATCCCTCCTTGTCCTTGAACAGATATATACATATATATATACCTACATACGTATACATATATATCTATATATATATATATATATATATATACATACATATATCCATATACATATATATATATATTCGGCGTAATCGCTGGACGCAACACCCGCAACCTTAAATGGTTGGTTGGGGATTGAAATGAACCCAATCAACCATCACGCTGAGTTCCTTTGGTAAAAGTATCAACTTCCGTTTCTTCAGGTCGCTTTGGTATTTTCCCCTTTATAGATGCCACTCTTGGTTGATCATCGTTGTTTTCTTGAAGTAATATAGCTGGCTGTGTCAGTCGAATTCATCTCTGGTCTTCTTCCCTTTTTAAACTTGCATGTATTTTTAGGTTTACGTAGTAGGTACGCAGTTAAAAACTAGGTAATAACGTGAAAAAAAAGAAGTACAAAACTAATTATAATGTTCCCTAACATATACATGGTCTTATTCATAAATGCTTGTATAGCTTAACAATTAATCGCAAGTGGTTTCAATAAGTACGTATCAAATCAAGTTAGCATCGAATATTTAAATCTATCAGACGGATTCTTACATAATATGCTCTTTATTATATAATGTTAAGTAACGCAAAATATTTGACATATTGACGCTCTAGTTTAGTAATCCGTTTTTTTTGTATTTTGTATGTTTTTCGATTTTTTTTTTGTTTGTTTTTTTTTTTTGACGAATATGTACAGATATGCCCACATATACATATATATCTATATATACATATATATACTCATATATCTACATACTCTTTAGTTAGATTGCCAGATATGCGTATACTCGGGGTTACTGCTTAGTTTCAATGTTTCTCGCGTCGTTATCAATATAGGATATCCGTAGTCTGTTCGCGTGAACAATTTCTCCGCACATTTTATACTGAATTTTTACGTTATTTTTCCCGATGATTTCTAATACACGAAACGGACCGGAATACTGGTTCGATAGTTTCGCGGGTTTCGGGCCACGCAGTAAGAAAACATAATCACCTACTCTAAATTTTACTTTTTTCACATGTCGGTCGTATAGTATTTTTGATTTCTCTTTCGACTGGATAAGGTTATCGTATACTAATCTCTTTATCCCAGTTAACCTAACCACTAATTCCTTAACGTAACCCTGGTATGTTGGGATCAGATCCGCTTCACGTAGTGGATCGTTGGAGGGGAGCCTAGCTAATCTGCCGAAGACTACTTAAATGGCGTATGCTTCGTACTCTCTTGTACACACGTATTATAATTCAGCATCGCTATTTCTACCCATTCGTCCCATTCGGAGTCTTTCTCTGTATATTGTTTCAAAAATTCTCCTAACGCGTGATGGGACCGTTCTAAAGACCCGTTAGATTGAGGGTGGAAAGCCGTTGTCCTGACCTTTTTTATTCTGAATCTCTTTGCAATCCGTTGCATGAGGCTACTTAAAAAATTTCTACCTTGATCCGTAAGTATTACTTTCGGAGCTCCATAGATGCAAATACACCTCTTTATAAATGCATCGGCAATTGTTGATGCTACCGCGTTGGGTAGCGGGACAGCTATACAATACTTGGATAATTGATCCTGCATTGTTAGGATATATTCGTTTCCGCTTCTTGTTAAGTAGTGGACCCACTATATCGAGGGCTATTTTCTCAAATGTAGTGTATTTTCTCAATGCACCTGGAGTGTCAGTAATTACCTTGTGTTGCTTTGTTTTAACACGTACAAGTTTCTTCAATTGGCAGTCTATGCATTGCTGGACGCGCCTTTGTACATCTGCCTTTAAATTATCCCAATAATAATCCTGTCTAATTCGGTTGTACGTTTTCGAAACTCCTCTATGACCACCGACAGGTGAGTTATGATACTCGTAGAATATCTCATCACGGAGATCAGGTGGGACAAATTTTAAACTCCCTATACAAATTATTATCTTTACACCTGTATCCTTAAATTCGTTTAAGAATATACTTATAACCTCGCACCATTCTAACCCTTCTATGTCTGGCGAGTGAGCTATACTGAATTCCTCAATTTTCTTTTCTAAACTAAATGCTCTTAATTCTTTACATACTTTCTGAATGTTTTCCTTTATTCTCGATAATGACTCGGGCTTATCGCCTCTGATACTTAGGGCAATTAGAAATTTGCGATTGCTTCGTTTATACGAGCTTATTCTAGTTTCCTCTATGTATTGCCGCTGCAGAATTTTATTTGATTCGGCGAGCTTCCGTGCTGCTACATCGCAAGGTTCACCTTTATTATTGACGAAATAGACAATATGATCATTGCGAAACTGAATCAATTCTTTGGTTTCCACGAAGTTAGTTTTGTCCCTCTTTGGATTTGCCCTCCTATCGTCAGCCGTGCTCTCTTTAACATTATCGTTTTCATGACCTGAACGGTTACTCCGATCCGTTGTTACTGAGCTTTCGCTGCTAGAGGTATCCGAATCATTACTACTTTGATTACTATTATTTTCGCATGTTAGAGGAAGTAATTTCTGTTAAGTTTTCTAACTCTCCGTTTGGGCTTTTGCGGTACATATGATGATTCACTGCCTGATTCGCTAGTGGATTCACTACCTGTCTGCAAGGTATTTGTTACATTATTTTGCTGCGTGTTCACTAATCTGGGAGATTTACTCTTGATAACATCGTTTGGTTTTCTTTGATCGTGAATTTCCGTAACTCGCGGTCGTCCTCGTCGTCTACGAATACGTATTTGATCATTATTAGTCCCTATATCTATCTGTTGCAGATTCGGGGCATCTATATTCTCCAGTCTAGAAATAGAAGTTCCTTGCATTTTCTCGTTGCGTTCTTTGGTTTGTTTCCTGGTTTTACGTCGTTGCGGACGCACATTTTTCGTTAAAATCTTCCTTTTCGATTCTTTGGTAATGCCCTGAACTCTCGACTTAGAAAAATTAGTACGACTTCTCTCATCTTTGTTTGAACATGAAAAATCTTCAATTCCTTCTGAAAAATTAGAAACATTCGGCGTCTTATCCTCGCCATTCTCCATGATATCAACCCTCGACTTAGAAGAATTAGCACGATTTCTTTCATCTTTACTTAAACTTGGAAAATCTTTAACTCTTGAAAAATTAGAAACGTTCTGCGTATTATCCTCGCCATTCTCCATGATATCAACTCCCGACTTAGAAAAATTAGCACGATTTCTTTCATCTTTACTTAACCTTGGAAAATCTGTAACTCTTGAAAAATTGGAAACGTTCTCCGTATTATCCTCGCCATTTTCTCTTTGGACTTTAGATCTGGTAACTCGGTGATTTGGGACAGCACTTCTAATCCCTTTTAACTTAGCATTCTTCGTACGTGCCTTCGGAACTTTGGGAGGCTTAACACAATGAGAATCCGGATTTTTAGGACTCGCCACCGGTTTATCAAGATTAAGTTGCCTTTTTCTTTACCCTCGAGTGACTACGTTTACATTCTCAACAGGGTTATGTGACAACGCATCAGCGTGTACATTCGTCTTTCCTAGGTTGTAAACGACTTTATAGTCATATTCTGAAAGCTTAAACCTCCACTTTATCACACGCGTGTTCAAATCAGCTGTTTTGAACCACACGAGCGGTTGGTGGTCAGTCACAAGGGTAAACGTACGTCCGAATACGTACGGCCTAAAGGTCTACACGGAATGAAGCATAGCAAGTGCTTCTTTCTCGTATACCTCATAGCGCAACACGGGTCCGCGCATAACTCGCGACGTATAGGCGATCGGTTGATCCCTACCGAGTTTTCCTTGTGATAGGATGCCCCCAATCGCATAACCCGACGCGTCCGTCGTGATAATGAATGGTTGATCCATATCAGGGAATCGCAACACAGGCGCTGTGCATAGAGCGCTTTTTAGGCATGCAAACGCATTTTCCGCGTTTTCTCCCCAGACAAAAGGTTCATTGCTTTGCAGAAGCTTGGTGAGGGGTTTAGAAATTTTGGCAAAGTCCTTAATAAATCTACGGTAGTATCCGGCTAAACCCAAAAATTGTCGAACATTTTTAACGTACTTAGGACGCGGGAATCGCTCTACCGCTTCTAGGTTCTTTGGGTCGGGTGTTAATCCGGCTTCGCTAAGAGCGTGTCCTAAATATGCTACTTTTTGTTGTAGAATTTTGCACTTTCCGGGTTCGAGCTTCCAGTTCGCTTTACGTAATCTTTCCATTACTTCATTGAACAATTTTTCGTGTTCTTCCAAAGTTTTGGCGTAGATTACTATGTCGTCCATATAGACAAACACGCCCTTGCCAATAAGGCCCTCGAGCATAAAGTTCATCGCGCGCTGATATTCCACGCTTGCGTTCTTCAAACCGAATGTCGTGCGAACGAATTCAAAATGCCCGTCAGGTGTTGAAAAAGCAGTTTTATGCATGTCTTCCGGACTCATCGGTATTTGATGGAATCCGGAGACGCAATCCATGACAGTGTAGTATTTAGCAGCACCAACGGTGTCGAGTATTTCACAATATTAGGTAGCGGGTATGCCATTGCTACTGTTTTCTCGTTTAGAGGACGGAAATCTACTACAACTCGCCAACGTGGTTTATTATCAGTTAATTGCTTTTTTGGTACGACCCAAAGCGCTGACGAATAGCTACTTCTAGAGTGTTTGATTACGCCCTTCTGCAGTAATTCATTCACTTGTCGGTTCACCTCGTCTTTCAGAGCATGCGGCAATCTGTATTGACGCGTGCTCACCGGAATATCGTCGGTCATGGGGATCCTATGAGCTACAACGTTAGTTGTAGTAAGTTCATCACCCTCGAGATAAATCCGATCAGGGTTATTTTTCAACAATTTCACGGCTTGCTGGTATTCTTCCTTTTGCAGCTTATTAATTTCCGTAAGTCCGATTAACTTGGTTAGTCGGTCTGAAAATACAGGTATATCATCGTACCGTTCAGATGCCAACAAAAGATTTTTATAATCTCCTTTACTCCAGTCGAATTCTTGGAGATTAGTATTGTCGAATGGCATTAGGGATTTAAGATTCTCGAACTCCCAGTTGTGCATTGTATCTGTTTCTGATTCCTCATTGTTATACATTAGTACTTCTTCGTCGCGTAGAAACTCTAATTCTGTTCTTTCATTTTCGATCGTAATGGTTTTTTCTCCAAAGTCAATAATTGCTTCAGCGCTGTACAAAAAATCAGATCCTAATATCGCATCGTATGGTATGGCGCTGTTATTCGGTATTACTGTTATTGATGATTCTACGCCTAATATATTAAGGGGAGCGGCGCCGAGTGTAGGCATTAGTAATCCATCAATCCCCTTTAAATAAGTCTCGTTTTTTGTGTCAACAATTTCCAATGATGGTAATACTTTTGCTTTAATGACGCTAGCTTCACAACCGGTGTCAATTAAA